>QFEW01001053.1:0-11152 GCA_003316525.1 Termitomyces eurrhizus
CAACGCGATATCACCGTCTGATTTCTAAATAGTCAAAGGAAGATCCAGACAAAAATCGTAATTCTCTTCATCCAATTAAGAGACGTCTATAAGAAAGCCATAATGTAGATCTGTCACATCCACTCATGATGAATACCATCGTCTACGGGTTGAAAAGAGAATAATCGACGTACATTATATAGAAGATGAAGTAGACTCTCCAGAACAATCTAATAGATGCGACGCAAACTATGACGCATGTGTGTGTATGGGTATCTCTATCATCGCTAATCCTGCCCAATTATAATATAGTTCCAAATGGTCTGACGAGTGGCAAGCAGACGCCCTCTGCTGTTTGAAAACGATATCTGGGTGTATCGCATGTGTCGTGTCGGATTCGTATCGTTGTTTGTCGCTGTAATCAGTCACACTCCTCCTCATATACACCATACGTACCACCCGACCCAGCGCCAGGCGACATCGGTCTCCAGTCATCCATTACCACCTCGGCTTCATCCACCCCCGCTCTCCCACTGGCCTTCGGCGGCGTCCTGGCTGCAACCCCACGCCTGGCAACTGCAGCAACTGCCTCAGCGCTCCAATGTCCCGTATCACCGTTCTCAGAGTCAACTTCAGAAAACGTTCCGTCTTCGTCCTTGTCAGATAACATTTCAAGTCCAAATAACGTCGTATCGTAAACACCAGCGTCGTCTTCCTTGTCCCCGTCATTGTCTTCAAGGAACCGCGCAAGCGCATCAAGATCCACACGGCTTTTCTTTGGCTGCGCTTCCTTTTTACCACCTTTCCGTCTTCCCTCTGAGTCTCGCTTCTTTCCCCTGCCCTCCTTCGTACATACGTTTCCTTCTGAATTATCTTCATCATCCTCTCCAAGGATCCCAAGTACAACCAACCGCCTCCACGCCTCCTCTGCCTCCTCCTTGGGTCTTATCAGCTCCTCTAATTCACCCTGCCCAAACAGTTCCTCATCCTCGATTGCATCCGCACTTCCGCGAGACGCAGCGAGAAGTTGCAGACGCGTCGGAGGTGCACGTGAGTGGAAAACGCTTGATATGGGGGCAGTGAGGACATAAGATGGGAGCGAAGGTCGGGAGAATCCAAGTTTTGATGCGGGTAAAGATGGAGGCAAAGGTGCTGAGAGGAGAGAGGCCGGCATGCGGAGAGATTGTGGTGGTAAAGGTGCGCGACGGGTGTTGTTTTGTAAGGGATTAAGAGATAGTGGGTCATCTTGAGATGGAGGGATGTCGCCTTGCTGGACCTGGGTATGCGGCTGGTGAAGGGGCTGTGGAGGTGAATCACAATCGGGTAACGGACCAGAGTGCGGGTTTAGAAGAAATTGAGTGGCATCGCGAAGCGGATGGTGAGAGGTTTTTTGGCGTTTTGCGGGTCGGGAAGGACTGCGTGTGAATGATGTCAATTGACTTGAAGAAGTCGGCGCTGAAAGAGACACTTTCTTGAGATCTTCGTCACTGTCATCCTTATCGTCTTCCATATCAAGCACTACAGTCGGTCTCAATTTACCACGCCATATTTCGTCTTGAAACTGAAGGACATCGGCAACGCCACGAGCGACAATGAGACGTTTACCAATCTTTGCACGATTCTTGCCATTTGTAGTAAGTTGTGTGTACTTTCCAAGCCATGGGACTTGTTCAATCCAAGTATAAATCTCATCCTGAACAAGTTTATAACGAGCCATGACAACATTACGGCTGGTCTTGTGGCAAGATGAGCCTAGAGCTTGTGCGAGTTCACCTAGCTGAGAAAGCGGAGATCGCAGGGCTGCTTCGAGGGAGACAAGGAAGATGGCGATCGCGGTCGGTGGACTAGGGAGCGAGTTAAGAGGATTGTCTGTGCCGAGACGAGCTAACAGAGTACAAAGGCTTGTTGCGGTGTTGAGAGCGGCCCGGAAAGAGACACTCTTGAGTTGAGAGACAAGAGAGGCAGGTATTTGGACAGCCGACTTTGGGTCTAGAACAAGCGTGAGATGCGCGAGGAGGTGTGGAAGATGAATGCTTGGGTCGGCCGGGGTGGGAGAAATGTTAAGAAGAGATGAAATAGAAGTAAAGGTACGAACAAGAGTAGGACATTGCACATTCAAAAGGTAGGCAATGTTATCTAAAGAATCAGGGCGGCGGTGTTCACGAAGGGCGAGGGATAGCGAAGCGCCGGCGACAAGCTTGGCTTTCCGGCCCCATCGAAATTTACCCGCCGTCATTGCTTGAGTGAAGATAAGGGTAGCTCGCGGAGATAGACCAGATGCATTGATAGAAGCCGCCAAGGAACTGATGAACTGGGACATTACGTACTGCAAAGTGAATTTGATTAGACAACAGACAGGGCAGCAGTAGTGTTACATACGTGGTTCTTAACATTGTGTGATTCTTGACTTTGCCCGGCTAAAGGGTAGCCCTGTGTGCGGAAGCTCTTAAGAATGGTAGGCTGGCAGGGATCAGAGGAGAGGCTATAGTGGCTGGAGTCTGCGAGGATGGTCTGAGAGGGGTCAGCAAGCGTGCCACAGGTGGTACATATAGCAGAGCCGGCATCGTCGTTCCACTCGGTGTCGGCGCCGCAGTCTGTGCAGGCAGGGAACATGGAAGACAGCGAGCAAGGCGTGTTCTCGAGTTCTAGAAAGTACAGCTCCGGTGAGCCACGTGATTGAGGACCCTGGGCACCGTAATTGGGGTCCTGACGTCATGTGTTCTCGAAGGTACAGAACTTTGTCTTCTGTGCCAAAAAATTTTGTATTTAAGCCTTTATGTGTACAGTAATCGTTTCCCCACCTTCCATCATGGCCACGCACCACGACTTTGAATCCAAGCCCTCTGTCACTATCCGTCGCAGGCTTTCTAGCGTGACGCCAAGGCAGAAGCCCATGTTGGCCGCGACCTTTTCTCACCTCATCGTGAGACCATCGCGATAATCACTATTATACACTGACCCTTTGTCCAGCCTATGTGGGCTGGTGTCGCTGGTAACCCCGTCAACAACAACACAGGTTACGAGATTGTCGTTTCAATCCACGACTCTGTCTACAACACTGATTTTGCCTCGATCGTTGTCCCTTATGAGACCGGCCAGATCGAGAAGAATGCACGTATTATTCGTGAACATGTCATCAAGACAATCCGTCAGTTTTCCTCTGAGCATTTGTGCAAATTCCTCGGTGCAGGGGTGACCCTGACGCTCTTGAGAGAAGTAAACACTGCAACCTCATCTATGTGTGAGACACGTGCTCAAAAAATCTTAGTGCCCCAATCTTTGCACACGTCTGTGGCTTGATTTGGACATTGTGCCCATTGTCTTCAATATCAAGCCTTACCATACTGATTCTATTACACGTCCCAATATCAAACATCGTATCTCCTCCACTACCGGATCATATGTTCCGTCTGGCACGGAGACTCCCACAGTCTTCATAGAGAGCGCCCACCTCGCTGGGACCCTTGACACTGGTGTTCAAGGTCGTTTGCCCATCCCCCGCACTCTAGATGAACAGGCTGACTCTGCCGCCCGCAAATGTCTCATGTTCTTTGGGCCCAATAACAACCCGCGGCTCAGTATCGGTCCCCGCAATCAAGTCGCCGTCGATGCTGGCGGGAAGATCCATCTCATCGATGACCTCGAAGAGTACAGGAAAACCGTTGGCCCCGGGTAAGGGATTCTCCACTTTGATTTTTGACTTTGATCGACATCTGAAATGCCGCCTTACTTAGAACTTGGAATTCAGTCAACAAGCTTGCTGACGAGCTCCGAGAAAAAAAGATCAAGATAGGCTTCTTTTCTTCGACCCCCCAGGGAGGTATGATGTATCTTTGTCCGATCGCGTTCCACCTGCTGACTTTTGGATGTCAGGTGGAGTTGCGCTTGTTAGTATGCTCTATTTCCATCTAGACTCGCTAATCAACTGATCAAACCTAGATGCGTCATGCCTTGATCAGGTTCCTGACGGCTTTGGATGTTGACGCGGCGTGGTGAGTGAATCATATCCACCGGCTTATCTTATCTCGTTTCTCTGTTTCTGTGTCCTCCCCACAACTCTCTGTATACTAACGTGATCTGTCTAGGTATGTTCCAAACCCGTCTCCCAGTGTCTTCCGTACCACCAAGAACAATCATAACATCTTGCAAGGCGTTGCTGCACCAGATCTCCGCCTCACACAGGAAGCCAAAGATGCCTTTGACGCCTGGATCCTCAAAAATGGCCTGCGCTGGACTGCCGAAGGCGGACCTCTCGCTCCCGGTGGTGTCGATATTGCCTTCATCGGTATGTTGCTATCTTGCCATCCAATCACACATCCATGGGCTGTGCTTCTTGAAAATTTGCGTCTTGGAGCTGATCTTGGCCACAGATGATCCTCAAATGCCGGGCCTGATTCCGCTCATTCGGAAAGTGCGCCCGGAGTTGCCGATCATCTATCGTTCGCACATTGAGATCCGCAGCGATCTTGTCCATGTCCCAGGGTCACCTCAAGAGGAGGTGTGGAAGTACCTCTGGAATAACATTAGACATGCAGATTTGTTCATTAGTGAGTATTTCTCTCTTTAGTCCGAGGACAGATTGAGTGAGGTTTGGCGCGTTTTAGGTCACCCTGTCAACAAGTTCGTGCCCAGCGATGTCAAGATAGAAAATCTCACTTTACTTGGTGCGGCTACTGATTGGTAAGTGCCTTCATTTGGTCAAGGAGATCTTATTGTTTCGGCCTGTTCACTCTTTGACTACCTAGGCTTGATGGTCTTAACAAACATCTGGATTCATGGTGAGTTTCCGAGTTCAGCTTACCATTTGTGCTTTGTGCAATATTTTGTGGGTACGCCTGCGACATGTGAAATATATGTGGCTACCGTCTAGTTTGTAAAATATCCTTCTGTTCTAAAAAGAACATTCCGAAGGGTTCATGTCTTCTGGATTCCTGATTTGGTTTTGACTCCGATGTAATATTGAGATACTGACGATGTTTTCAGGGACACACAGTACTACATGGGAGAGTTTAGGACACTTTGTGCTAAGGAAAAAATGTGTGAACTCGGTTGGCCTGCGCGTGACTACTTCATTCAGGTCGCCCGTTTCGATCCTTCCAAAGGCTCGTTCCATTTTTATAATTTTAGTATTAATCTGTCAGTTAATGCCTTGAAATCATTAGGCATCCCGAACGTCATCGATTCTTACGCCAAGTTCCGCCGCCTTATGGCTCAGAACGCCAAGAACTCGAGTGTAAATGATATTCCTCAGCTCCTCATTTGCGGTCATGGTGCCGTCGACGATCCTGATGCAAGCATCATCTACGACCAGGTCATTCACCTCATTAGCTCGGATGATTATGTCGAGTTTTCCAAGGACATCATTGTCATGCGTCTTCCGCCTAGCGATCAACGTAACTATCCAATTCAGTTTCATTTTTGACGCTGTTTGACTTTCTATGTAGTTCTCAACGCCTTGATGGCTAATGCCCGCATCGCACTCCAGCTGTCTACCCGTGAGGGTTTTGAAGTCAAGGTCTCTGAGGCTGTACACGCTGGTATCCCGGTCATCGCGTCCCGCACTGGTGGTATTCCGCTGCAAATTGAACATGGCAAGTCTGGATATCTCTGTGAGCCCGGTGACAATGCCGCTGTTGCGCAACACTTGTACGAGTTACACACTGATGAGGCGCTCCATCGCCGCATCAGCATCTATGCTAGGACCCATGTCAGCGATGAGGTTGGTACGGTCGGCAATGCGGCGGCATGGTTGTACCTTGCGGTCAAGTTTTCGCGCGGCGAAAAAGTATTGCCTAATGGAGCATGGTTGAATGATATGCTTCGTGAAGAGACAGGGGAATTATATGCTACCGGAGAGCCGAGGTTGCCTCGTGCTGGCTTGGATGTCCAAGCTGAAAATTGAGAGGTTAGAGGTTTTCAAAGGTATGGTCACATGTTGGTTGGTCTAGTCATTTATAGAGCTTTCTTGAATCCGTTCAACTTCTTATATGACCTGCTTACCTTTGGCCCCCATTGTACTAATACATTGTAGAGAGATCTGTCATTTTGTAAAACTTTTTTGTACCGAAATTTGTAAATTCATATGTTATGCAACTGATTGTTCACTAGACCTTAAAAGCTGATTATGACATGTTATCTCAAGTTCTCTTGAGTCTGTTCATTTGTACTTTTGATAGTTGGATAAGCCATTGTTAACATGGATACTAATTCCACTGACATCTTGGCCGACCTCCTATTGAAATCACTTCTCGCCACCTTCATTATGATATACAAGGGGGACTAGAAGAAAACAGTGTCATTTGTAACCCCTCGTGTATAGTTTATATTGTATGTTAGAACATATCATATGTTTTACGCGCATGTGCTTTCTCTGCCAGAACTTGATGCATTTACAGTCTTGCAAAATAGATAAATTGCCTTTAGTCTATAAATGTATCCTGATTTTTCTGCTTTCAACCGTTGTTTTATACAAGAAACGGCCAAAAGAAGACGTATGTCCTTTAAGAACCTCCCAAGAAGGAGAAAGAAGAGAGGACCTGGGAGAGAGCAGTTTTTCAGAGGAAGTGAACCAAGGTATGTCTTGATATCATTTGTTTGATTTGCATAGAAATTTCACCAAAAACATGGTATTTTTGAGTGATTCCTACTTTTTGACAGTCTGAGAATGCTGTATGAGCTCAGGTCGCGGAAGTCACGACATCAGCTGATGTGACCCCTAGGGGTGACACGCCAATTGGCAATGGCCTTCCCTCCGTGCACGTCGACACATTATTACTTTCTCCTTCTTTGTTGCTTCCATAAGGACTTTCATGCTGACATCTTACCAAACGATGGAAATTGATTGCCACTCCCCCCCTTTCATGGCCCTACGTGCGCCAACCAAGCGCGCTCGCTCTCCAGGGAGTCCTCATGACCGTCCTAATGTAGGCTTTCATCCACAGTGGAGTTCATGCAGACGTTGTTAAGGAAATAATGCTACAGAAACGACTTTCGCTAATGATCGACCGCCTCAGGCATGCCCATTCGAGCGGAAATGTGACACCTCAAAGTCCCGCGGGCAATTCGCGCTTTCCTTCTGAGGATTGGGTACAGAAAACAGATGGACTCACTATTGATAGCCCCATCATTGTGGACCCGAGGCTAGGAGAGGACCGTGACGAGGATATGGTGAGCTGTCTTCTTTCACCCTGTATTCTCGATTACGAACGCCTCTGCTTAGAACACGGATTCCGAAGAAACAGTAGTGATACAACCGCCAGTACAGCACTCCCAGCGCCCGGCTCTTCCTCCGATACAAATCACGCATGCATCTTTGCCCCGGTACCAATACCACCAACGTACTCCAATTTCTACCGCTTCTTCGATACCAACACCTCCTGGTCCTCTAGTGACTGTACTCCCTCCAACGCCATCGATATCAACATCACCGGCACTGTTAATCGATGCATCACCTTTGCAGACGCAGACACCAGTACGCCCAGTGACGCCCGTGTATAATGCAGCCGGCGACAACGCTATGATTCTGTCATCTCCTGTCACAGCCCCAGCACGAAAGCAGCGCTTCACAATGGGTCCGCGTGCTGATTGTATCAAGTGTCAGATGAACGTAAAGGGTCATTCAGTGCACTATTGAGTCCGATGAGTATTTCGGACTAAAACAGATACGAACAGTAATCATAGAGGATGCCGAGTTAGATTACAATGAACGATTCATTGTTCAAGGTTTCGAATAATATCAAACCATCATATGTATCATGTTTTTTGAAAATTTGTGGTCGTAGCGCCCACTGTGGTCACGCCCCCTTTCTCCAATTGACCTTGCTCATGGAATAATCCGAGATTGTTCCTACATGTAAACAAAGGCAGGTGTGTAGGTAGGACCAAACAACAAGACAGAATCTTTTGAATCCATAGATTGATTGAAACAACATATCAGACCCCACTGCTTCTAACCCAGATAGCGTTGGGAGACATTCCACTAAGCTACAGTAGCTTAGTGGAATGTCTCCCAACAGATAGTGATTCGTCTATTGTCATGCACAGAGCGTGGTCGTATTCCATTTTACTTCAGTCGATACGAGACATGTAGAGGATGTGGAGAGAGACCTCGAAGACCAACCCGAGAGGCCGTAGGTGTACTTGTAATTCATCACGAAGTCACGAATAAGGAAAGAGGAGCACTGTATATATTTCGATTGACTTATATTTGCTGGTGTCAACGAAATAAAGCACATGCAAACACGATCTGACAATCTGGAAGAAAAAATTAAGGTGCGAAAGTGCGCTGCGGCCACAAAATGTCCACGACCTTGCCATTGTTTTGGCATTTGTCTTCTGCATCCAAGAAGGAGCGTCTGGATGCTTCTGTAAAGCTCATTGAGGCTTTGGAACAGTTTCAATCACAGTTCGTTCCAGCCAATAATTCTGGCGTGGCCTCAGGATCTGACGAGGAGGATGACGAGGATGAGGATGAGGAGGGGCCCTCAAAGTCGGACGGCTTGGACTTACTCAACGTGCAAGACGTGTCATACTCAATACGACGGTTGGTGCGTGGTTTGGCTAGTCCCCGGGAGAGCAGTCGGCTAGGTTTTGCTGTTGCATTGACTGAGGTGCGCATCTCTTTGAAGTTGACTTCTCTCCTTCACAAAAATTACTGAAATTCATTTGTGAGTAGCTTCTTTCTCGGATCCAGACCGTGACATGCTCTCAGATTGTGGCCCTGATTGTGAATGGAAGCAAAGTTCAAAGTTCAATGTCTGGTCAAGAGGAACGCGACGTCTTATTCGCCCGTTTATTTGGTCTGACTGCTGTTATACAATCTGGACTTGTTGTACGCACCGGAGTTTTGAACACGTCCGCATCTTCTGCCGCAGACGCGTCCACCCTTTCTAGCTTCGAAGAGGTCATCAAGGAATTGCTTGTCCTTGGAGAGAAGAAGTCGTGGCTGCGTGAAAGTGCATGGTGGACGATCAACTTGGCTATTGATTCCTTAAAAGACAGTCAGGTCACTTGGAGGGGTGATGCTGTTCTTAGAGTGATCCAGCAGCTTTTTGTGGATTACGACATATGGTCTCCGGAAAAGGTCGCCTTGACGCTGAAGTTGCAGGCGTTATATCCAGATCAAGACTGGCGTAAGCTTTGCTCGCCGGCCTTCAAAAATCCTGATTTATTGCATACCGGAAATCTGCAAAATCTGGCTCGCGTATTAAAAGTAACATCGCTACCATACTTCCCAGCCATGCATGAGAATTTATTGGTTTTCTGCTCGTTTAGGAATCAGCTGTTGAAGATAACGATGGGGAAGACGTTCCAAAAACAACTACAGGAAATTGGAAACCTCAGCTCCATTTTGTTTGGGACACAATACTGGAACAACTCCTTCCAGGCCAAAATTCTTCGCAATCACTTCCAGGAACCTTCCAAGAGTTTTTCCGTATCGTTGTAGATGGTAGACTTAACCTTTGTTCTCTGGCAGAAATAGTGTCTAACCACCCTTTCGTTCTATAGAATCATTATTCTCTTCGACTGCTTCGGTTGAACGGAAATATTGGGGCTTCCAAGTCTTCCAAAAGGCCTTACCACGTGTCACTCAAGATACCATGCCCATGCTCTTCACGAAGAATTTCATGCGAACTTGGATCAATCACCTTTCAAAACCAGATCGCTATCTGCACAAGATTGCACTGAAGACGGTAGTTATTACTTATTGGAATGCTATAGTGGCGTTGACCTGATGGACCTAGGCCACCGACGTGCAAGCCTTCGTGCAAAGCAATCCTCAGCTTGGTTTTGCCTTGATCTTGCAGCTGACCGGTGCCAATGGCAATCACCAGTTCGACAAGCTGACAAAAACTAAAACCGTCGAAACCATTTTGACATCCATGGACGCAGAGGGGATTAAGACTTATATTGAGTATCTTCTGGGGCAAGTGAATGGACCGAGTCAAACCACGTATGTAGCCTATTATCTCCTCCTTCCGAAGCTAATTGGTTTCACAGTGAGGACATCCGCGTGATTAATTCCCGTCGGTCGTGGATTATAGAGCAACTTGGTGGTCTCATCCGCGGTGGTTCTATACCGAAGAATGATGGTTGGGTGCAATCAATACTGGATTTTCTAATCGTTCATGGTTTATTCACCGTCAAAAAGAAGGATGAGAAGAGTCGCTTCCTTGCTGTACGTTCTTCATGCCAGCTAGTTGTGCTCATGATCTGGACTAATACACTGTAGCTGCATTCCATACCAAATCCCGTCTTCTCCGATGAGCTCCGTAAATCATGTCGCACCAGACTTCTTTCTTGTATCGGTGATCTCAATACGCAGACCTCTGTTGTGAAATTGAACGACAAGACATCCAAGATGTCTGCAGTTGCTTCTGATGGGGAGTTCTGGGTGTCTAAAATCTTGAATACCATTCGGACTTTGACGGAGGACTACAAGCATATCTCGTTACAAATCAGCCTCGAAGATGATGTCTCGGTACATTGTGTAAAGGCACAGGAACTTGCTGCCCAGCTCAAAACTGTCGGTTGATTTCGTTGTAACATACAACCTCTTGCTAAGAGTCAATGGTCTTGCAGGTCACAGATGAACGGCGAGACACGGCCAAGGGGGTTGAATTACTCTTGTCTGCTACGGTTTTGGAGCAGTATTTTTCAGACGAAGGAGACGCAATCAACACTGAAGCACTGGAGGTTCGTCCATGCTGCTCAATACTCATCAGAGTCTAAAGATTCAGCAGGCTTCCATTGACGGAGCGACTCGGATGTTCCCTCAGAGCAGAAAGGGGAAAAAAGGCAGGAAATCGGCTTCAGCTGATACTGATTCATCTACCCCAGAACCAGTTGACGTTTTTGTTGACACTATCATTGGTTTTCTGGAAAAGTCGACTGCATATATGCGTACGGTCGGCAACCAAGTCTTCGCGTTACTGTCAGGAGCTGTTCAGGAGTCCACCATCGATCTAATCGTCACAGTGAGGTTACTGTACTCGTTGACTAATGAAAACACTACTAATCTTTTTCCGGAATAGCAACTGGAGCGACGTGATCCCGCTGATCTTCTGAAGGACGCAAACGAAGACGAGGAGATGGAAGACATTGATGAGGATGAAAAGGGTTCTGATGACTCAGATAATGAGAGCGACGAGACTGACATTGGTGATGAAAGTGA
>QFEW01001058.1:1465-13724 GCA_003316525.1 Termitomyces eurrhizus
AATCCTTTCGAGTCCCTTGCGCGCGTAAATCTTCTTCACCTTCCCCTCGCCGACCTTTGTGCCCTGGGTGTCGATTGCCCAGACAGTGTCGCCGACGTTGAGGATACCAGTGTGAATACGGCCGAGGTAGAGCATACCGACGTAGGGATCACTTTCAATTTGGACTGTCAGCATCGAGAATGGTTGTGTGCGATCGAGGTGTGTGGGCGGGGGAACGTGCGAGAGGATGAGGCTGAAGAGGGAAGTCATGTCAGTGCTGGTGGGTACGAGGTCCATGGATGATGTGCCATCAGTGGGTGCCTTGGGAGGGGAATCCTGTGCCCAGCCTTGTTTAGCGGAGGCGTAGAGGAGCGGATAGTCGGCTTGTTCATCTGTGGCACCAAGTGTGGCAAAGAGGTCGAAGAGGTCGCTTTCCACTTGCGCCGGTCGGGCAGTCGGGCGGTCGGCTTTATTCAGAACGACGAGTGGTCTGGGTGAAGTCAGCTTGGTCCTTGACGCTGAAAAAAAGTACTTGCTTGAGACCACGGCTCAGGGCTTTTCTTAGAACGAAACGAGTCTGTGTCATAGGCCCTTCGGTTGCATCGACCACGAGTGCAACACCGTCTACCATACTCAGGACACGCTCGACCTCTCCTCCAAAGTCTGCGTGTCCAGGGGTGTCCACAATGTTGATGAGGTTGTCGTTGTATATGATACTTGTGCATTTGGATAGGATCGTGATACCACGTTCACGTTCGAGGTCGTTGGAGTCCATAACGCGTGTGATGAAGCCATTGTCGATTGCGCTGTCAGCAGTGACATTACTGGCAGCCGATGAGATGGGTTGAAAAAGCACCTGTTCAGTTGGAGAGAGCTGTTTGATTGTACCTGACTGTCGCAGAAGTTGGTCCACTAGTGTCGTTTTACCATGATCAACTGTGACATTAAACTTCAGTGTTGCACGAGTCAAAGTCAAGCGGAAGATCGTCGTACCATGGGCAATTATGGCGATATTCCTAATTTTTTCCATGGGCACAAGAGTCTTCTGAACTAGCTCTGAAGAAACCTTCGACGTCGATGAGAAAGACAGAGTTCCGAGTCGTCCATGCAAAATGGCCTGCCTCGAACGAGGTAAAAAGGGTTGTAGTCCGGTCAGCCATGACCTTGACCGAGCAATGAATGTGAGCATTGCGCAGACCGCAGACAGAACGCTGTCCAACTGGCAGTCGAAGTGAAAAAAAAGCCGCACGTGGTAGTCGCGTCAAGGTCACGTGTTACTATTGCCGAGATTTCGTGGCAGCAGAACCTTGGCAGAATCTGAACTAAAACTTCTGGTTTCACTGATACAAATATCAGCGATGGTGTAAAGCGGTAGAGAACGACGGCAGTAAGATAAAAACTATTAAAGATATATTGATTTGGGCAAGTGCCAGCGGAGAAAACTTGAACATGTGCTGATAGTAACAGTAACACTTTATAAGCAGTCAGGGAGTCCATCTCCACCAGTTGATTCTTGTGTACTAAAACATATCTTTAAGCTATACGGAAGTCATCGAACTTTTCATCGCTCCTTCGGGCTTCGGGCTTCGGGCTTCGGGCACAAGCGTGACAATCGAACCGTCACGTGGTGCGACGCGCGCTCATGGGTACTTACTGGGAGCGCGCAAGTCCAAGTCAAGTGTGGGGACGCGGCCCGGGTCATGCCGTCCGGGTCCCCGTGAATGAAGCCCGCAATGCGTACATCCCTTTCTATCTGAGCTCAACGTTTTCTGCCTGACGATATCCGGGCCTACCATCCACATTGACGCTGCCCGTATCATTGATGAGGTCGATCCTCGAATCTACTCTAGGTTTGACGGAATACATGGGACGATGTATCTATGGTGGCATCTATGATCCGATAATCAGCATGTCTCATAGATACAAAGACTGGGTTTCGTACCGACGTGCTCGAGGCTCTTAGGGAGCTCAATGTTCCACTTGTGAGAGACCCGGTAGGGTATGTCATTGAGTTCTATTATGAAACAAGCCTAATGATAATTGTTATAGTTGTAGTAATTTTGTTAGTAGCTATCGTTGGCAAGGTACATTTCTCAGGACCTTTATAAGGCTTAGTGTTAATTGATACGTTAGATGGCATTGGACCGAAAGAACTCCGTCCGCGCCTGAACTCGCTTGGCTGACAGAAGAGAGCAACCAATTTGGAACCGGTACAACGTTCATCACCGTTGGAAAGCTGATTTGTGACGTGGAGACGAATTCGTTCAATGGTGCCGCACTCTCGGTACTGAGCCTTGCATCTGCCTGAACATGGAACTGGGACGCTCGAGGATGTTCTTGCGTGGGTCGAATATCGCAACAGGTAAAGTCTCTTTAACTCGAAACCTATGATGATGTGTCTAACACTTCGTTGATCTTGTCCTAAAAGCTCAGCAAACACCTACTGGGCCAATCTTCGTTGCAAGGACGGGCATGAGGAGCTTTATAATGCCAGAGTCTGTGTCTTTCTCTTTGTCGTCTTTCTTGATTCTCATTCAATGTAGTACTGGTCCCTCGGTAGCATACTTAACTCTTTACTCCACGAATGCTCGTGATTGACGACTTACAGGTAATGAAGTCTGGGGACCCTCGCAAGGTAATCCCTCCCTTTCCCTCACCTCCACCCATCTCCACACTGATTACCTCTCTACATAGTCGGCCAGATGGAGTCTCAGGACTACGCCAAGAAAGAATTGCAGTGGGCTAAAGCGCTCAAGCTTTTGGACCCGAGCATCAAGTTGATCTCTTGCGGAGGTGCCTCATTTCTTATTTAGTCTTACTCTTAATCTTTGCCTATGATGCTGGTGCTCATACTGAAGTCTTTGACAGAGACAGATTTCTCCGACTGGGATCGGGTTACGTTGAAGAAGCTTGTACCTGTTGTTGATTTTCACTTTATTCGTTGTACGTCTCTTTTTGTATTTTTGTGTTCTTCTCTTTATTCGTGAATTTATCTAATTTTTGGATAAAAAGTCTACACAGTGGTACGTAATTCTTGTCCCAGCTGTAGCACGTACTTCAACGCGATGTACTTGTGCATAGCTGTTGCCGCGTGGTTAAATGTGTTCGTGAGGAAAGCGGATATCATCAAGATTGCGTGTATTGCTCAGTGAGTTTTCCTACCCTCCAATTGCAAGGGAGGACTGTATCATTTTATTCTCCCATATTTTAACAAATCAGTTAATGTCATTTTGCCTGTAAGTAAATGATCTTTCGATAGGAAGAAGTGTCTGCCTGATAAGTGCACACTTTTTGGCTAATGAATAGATCGTTACATCCCCGACTGGTCTCTTCCGGCAGGTGAGTACCCGTCCGTCATATATAGCCCTCGATTTTGTCCCTAATCTTCCGGCTCAGACCACATACTACCCACTGCACCTCTTCGCAAACTTACCCTCAGGTTATAACTGACAGAGGGTATTGTATGCTAAGCACCCATATGTATATATATCTATATATGACAGGGTCAATGCAAAAACAATGAAATAAAAAAAAAGAAAGAACAGGTGAATGGGGACAATTGGAGCTAGGGTTGATGGCTGGAACAGCGCAGGTAATGATGTTGACGATGTCAACAGGATACCATCATAATCACTCTTGATACATTGCTTCCTGTTCCCTTCTTCGTTTCCAGGTGAAAGATTACACCACAACGTTTGATAGTTGATCTGTTCAATGATGAAACATACCAAAATTATAAAATAGAATGAAGTAGGTACCACGGGACAGCCATGAAAACATAGAAGGACAAGAAGGAGGCCGGACAAAAATCTAAGCAAGCAGAGGGGCAGAAGTAGGCACAGACATCTGAGGTAAACAAAGATGAATGATCGTTGCTTTTGACAGTTCCATCATTTGATGAGGCACCTGGGTCTCATAATAGATGTGTACTTTGATTTAAGATTACCCCTGTTTGAGGCTTGAGAAAACCAGCGCTGGTCAATATTTAATAGGACCTCTCGATTCATCTGCGTCAGGCATCGATGTCGAACATAGGGGCAATTAATGGACCATTCCTTGTGGGTACGTCTTTTCCCATTTTCCCATTAAATGGCAAAACTCCCCATTTATCTTAGTTATTCAGGTGCAATGACTAGTTTTATGTGAAGTCATTCTTTGTCCTCTTTTATGGTCTAATTTTCAGTTAGGCTTTTTGGAATGACATGCTCACAGACGGTGTTTTATTTTCGCTCGTATTGTGGTGACCATAGATTTCTGAAAGGACTAGTAAGCTGCTGCCTTCTTCGTCGAAAAATATCTATTGAATGTGCTCAGGTTGGAGTGCTGTTGTGGGCCCTATGTCATTGTCTATAAAATGTTCGAGGACTGAATCTCCCTTGGAATAGTGCACTGGAATGTGTCCAGACAGCTTCCACAGTGCAAGCAGTGTACAATGGCTACATCTCATCTAAGTTGCCTGAAAATCAATGGGAATTCACGACTGTCGCTTTGTGAGTCTGACTCTATCAATTATCTCAAGTCATATTCACCTTTGCAATTTAGGGGAGCTGCAGTATGTCATCTCTTTGACCTCATCTCAATCTGACGCTGTTGGCAGATTTCTATAACAATAACTGTGTGTCGAGTCTTCCTTCAATTTTTTTAGTCTTTGGTAAAGGCCATTGTATAGCTTATTGTCACATCAATCTGTCAGAGGTGAGCTCATGCATTTGTCAACTAAAAGTTGTGATTTGACTCTGTCAGCTTCTATGCATGGAGACTATACCGCTGTGAGTTTTATGTTTATATTCAGTGTCAAATTTTGTTTAGTTGAATATAGTAAGTGTTGGACGTCAGTGGCAGAAACCATGTGTTGTCTTTATAGTATGCAGTATTCTGTATACATACCTGCATGCATTATATACTGACTATTTTCATAGCTTGCTACATCCATTATGCAATTGGGTGAGTCTTTATCATGTATTTAGATGGTGTTTCTTACTGGTGACTAGTTGCTGGATTGAGTAAGCAACTTTCATCCATTTTTGTTCTATTCTCATATGTGTTTTATTTTTTGCTTTAGTACCCAACCCCCTTGAGTTTGTGCTTTGACCTCATATGATCAAACATGATTCACCTATACTCAGATATAATAAACTGTCATTTCAAGCTTTGAGGACACCACTTTTCCATGTAGGAATATATACTTATTACATGCCACCATCCTGACTTATATCTGATGAAGGATTCAATTTTAATCTTTTTGATAATGAACATTGCCTGTGATGTGACTATCAGTGCATTTCTTGTCTATCGCCTGAACAAAATGCGCACTGGAATAAAATGGTGAGCTTTCTTCTCAAAATTTGACTTGGAATGTTTTTTAACAATGAGCTCTTAGTTCAGAAAGTGTAATCAATCGTCTAGTTGTATTTAGGCAAGCTTATTTTACTAGTTCTAGTCCAGGGCCACTAACAAATATACAGTATGAGTAATGGACTATTGACTAGTCTTATTGCTCTGTGTCAACTTATATCTGTAAGTGGTATTGAATGTCTTACCAAACTCTTATATAAAGTTCTTCATTTATCTAGTACTACACTGCTACTTCAGGTGTTCTTTATACTTGTATGTTATTTATAATATTTCTCATCATTTTGTTGCTAATGAGTGCCAATAAATTAGGTTTTTTGTATATCAGTACTAAAAGTATGTCTTTTGAATAAAATTAAATAATTATTTTTCACTTAATAGCATTCAAAACCAGTCTATGTAAACTCATTGCTGGTATGCGTTATGACTAGTATCATGTTCAATGTAACTATTAAATATTTATTGTCTGGTTTTTGTAGGTAACGTATGTCAATTTTTCTCTTTATAAGTACCTCTTGTTGTAATTGATAATGTTTATGTGCAGACTCAATAGTCGTATGAAGATACAAGAAATGTTTGCACAGCATCAGGCAGAAGGAGTTCTTGAGAACTCTCTCTAGTGATATTGTAAGTAAAATTTATGCTTTTCATATGTAATCTAGCCTTTCATCTTGTTTTCTTGCTTTTAAAGCTGATAAATAACTACAATCAACTTTATTCCTGAAAAATACATCCTGCCAATACAGCATGAGACTTTGATATAAGTAGATCATGGCCTTGTTATGCTATATTAGCTGTATTCTATTGAGTTTAAAACTAAAGCAGTAGTAGCCATTACTTCTTTCCAAGTTTAAAGATCAAACCTAAACAAATACATCTAAATTAGTGATCTAAGCAACATTTTAAAACAAAACTTCAACTACTTATACCTTGAAACAAATGCTTCTTAAGCTTATAAACCTCTGTAAACCTCACATATCTTTCAACAGTCTTTACCCTCTCCTCTTTAAATGTATTCTCATCTCTCAGTTACTGACTCCAAACTTCATACACTCTCACCTCTTCCTGCACAGACTCTGTCCCATCTGCAAAACAAATTGAGATCACAAACCCCTCTTTGCCATGACAATTCACCACTATGACTCTTACTTCACTCCTACAGTGGCTTAAAAAAGTGTTTCAATGTTTTATAGTTTTTTAAAAATGGCATTGGCATAGAAAATTGAAAGTATCTAAAATTTTAAATAAATTGTGTAAAATACTATGGCATTATAGCTACAGATCACATTTAGAATTATATAGTCCAAATCAAACTGATAGAGTAATGGCTATGTTAAAATATTCACTCATTGGGATACTTTTGAGCATCTCTAATTTTAGTATCTAGTACTTTGTATGTCCTCCATTTGCCTTAATAACTGCTTGAATTCTTCTAGGCATGCTTTCTATCTTGGTATGTTGTCTCACTTTTTTGCAACCTTCTCCTACAATTCATACATACCATGAGAAGATATTTTGTACTGCCTAAGCCACTCCTTGAGGTATTTTCTGAGGTGTTCAATAGAGTTGAGATTAGGAGATTGAGCTGGCCATCAGAGGACATCAAAGTTAGTCTCTTCAAACCACTTGTCAGCTTTCTCAAAGTTGTATTTAAGGTCATTGTTCTGTTGAAAGTAGTGAGCACTGTAAGGGACCTCTAAAAGTTGCAGCTAATCACACAACTAGCAGAGGAAGATCTGAAGTATATTAGAACAGTACCAACAACAATAAGAAGCATAACTAATCACCTGGCAGAGGAAAATCCAAAGAGAACAAGTTTAAAGATTCCTCTGCTACAGGCATGGCACATTAGCACAGTAGTAGTAGCGTATGAACAACTATATAGTACTTTAAACTTACCACAAGATAAGTAAGAAAGGTTTTAGAAGCCTCCAGAAGGGCATGGAGAAACTTTGGGAGTGCCAAAAAGTGCCAAGAGAGTTGCTAAAGTGTCTAGGAAATGCTGAGGTGTGCCAGAAAAGAAAGTCTCTTAACAGGCACCCTCCTCTATCTCCAACTTTTTAAAGCTCTCCTTTGTTCCATCATCTAAAATTTCACAATACTGCTTGCACTCATGATTACCACCACTTTAGCTAGCTTTTGTTAGGGGACTCCTCATTTCTTCCTTTTCTCACTTCTTATCTCTTCACTCTCCCTTTATTCATTCTCTTATTTCTTCTGACATTATTTCATTTTACTGTTTCTATTCTTTCAACACTATTTGTTAGTACTACTCTCAGCCCTTGAGGTGCTCTGGTTCTTTAGCTACCATTCAGACAAGTGTGGGCCCCTCAGCATTGCTTCCAGACCACTTATATAAGCCAGAGTTTGCCAGAGTTTGCCAGAGTTTGCCCCTTATTTGTGCAATTGTTTGTGTAGGCAATTTTCGAGTTTTTAAGGTTTTGTTGTACTGTACAGTTGTTTCCCATGCTTCAGAGGCCCCAAAAGCATTAAACCTGGCATAGAAAATCTCTAGACTTGTTCTCTTTGGATCTTCCTCTGCCAGGTGAGTAGCTATCATAATATTGTCAGTATATATTCTAATACACTTTGGATCTCCCTCTGCCAGCTGTGTGACTGAGCCACAGCCTCTAGAGGTCACCCTTACAGCTTTTTTATCTGATTCAACCTGTACAGCCCCATACTATCAGATTATTCCCTTTTCTGTTCTTCACAGTAGATATAGTCATTTGATCTGAAATGCCTTTTTCTTATAACTTCTACATATAGTACTTCCCATCTGGTCATCTCTGCTATTAGGCAAAGGCATTTTATATCTGGAGTTTACTGGTTGGCTCAGTAATTGAAGACTTGATTTTTAGTGGTATAGAATTGCACTTCTCAGTCCAAAAATTTTGTTTACAAAGTACAACATCTGGGTCTGGAAGAATGATAACTGTGCTCTTAGAGGATGCACAAGTTTTTCTTCTTTTAGGAGAGATAATATTTTTCACTCTTGGTGTAGTAACTTTAGGTGTACCAGGCCAAGAACCTGGTGAGGTAAAATTGATTGTTTCTTTTTGTGAGGTTTTGAACTCCAGATGGAGATCCTTACAGAGTGTTTACTTGTGTAACAAAAAAACCCTTATGGTGGGCTCCAAATAATTCAAAATGTAAGTTTACTGTGTACTCTTTGTTAAAAATAGTCTAACTGGAATCAGACTAAGCTTTTGTTAAATTTTAACTTTTTATTTCACAAAGTTCTAGGGCTTAGATATATGCACTCACACTTTGTAAAAGTAGATTTAATTTTTACTGATTTGAATTTGAATACAAAGTAAGATTCACACTTGAAATTGAGCACAAATAGTATTAATACTAGAACCCAAAGTTAATCTATTTGCTTTGGCCTAAGTAGTTCCCTTTCTGGAAACTCCAAGCTGTAGCAAGGTAATTACTTGCTCAGCCTCCCCAAAACTCTACTCTTTTTATATTCCTTCTTCTTACACATGGACCATGACTAAATGGCATGTTCAGCCATTGTTTCTCTATATAGCCAGTACTGGGTACTCAGTTTGATGTGTTGCTAGGTCTGGGCATTATAAGCCTCCTAATGCTTGGTCACCTTGGTTTTTGGCTATCTCTTTTCCACTGCTTGCCTACCCCACTCTCCCTTCTTTCCTTCACCTTTCCTTTCTTTTAAGCTGTCATTTTACTGTTTTGTAGCCATGGCAGGCTGTCATTGTGATAGTGGGCTGTAGATGGGAGTTGCAGTGTGTTTTGAAGACAGATTAATGGGTTTGATGAGAGCACTGATGAGTGATGTCAGTTTTGATAGAGAGTTGATCTCAGAGATTATGCATTATTTGGATGAAAAATAGAGACAGTGTCTCAGGTGCAAGCATTAAATAAAACATGTATTAAGTGTATGAAAAAGGAAATAGTGAACAGATCTGATTACTGTCCTGCCTTATTTTTCACTGAGATTAGCTGGCATCTGCACATAGTCCCAGCTACCACTAAGATCTCCTCCTTATCAAATACTGCCACCTATTGGCTATTGCCACCTTATCAACCTTCTTGCCTAACTTTGCATTTACCTCTTACTGGCTGGAAATTTGTCTTGTTACAGTGCTTAGAGTTGGTTTCTTTTTAGTGAGCTGTCTCAAGTCTACAGTTTTCAACTCACACTTACAGTTTTTGGCATTTTTACAGGGTATATTGAGACTATTCAACTCTGTTTATCTGCTTCAAGTTCAGCAGACATATTACTAGGCTAGTGTCCCTCACCATGGGATGTAATCTAACAAAACATATGATCTGCATGTGTTAATTTTGTTAACAACTCCATGGACTGCTTCTTTCCATTTCTGAACCATAATAATATACTGTAAAAGTTGTAGTCCTTGTGATAGAGATTGTTTGGTAATCTTCATACAACTAAAAACCACTGAAAGTGCTGCTGAGCACCTTTTTTTCACTATGTTTGGCAACTATGGCCATTCCTTCCAAGGTTTACAAGTAGTTATATGGTCTCTTTGCAAGTATGTCACGGGTTTCTGTTTTATGCTTGTTAAAATATATGCAGTTTAGATTTGAGTATTATAATCTTTGGTTATGACTTGGGTGTCATTGCTGGGGTGCTACCTGTAGAAGATTTCAAAGTATTGAGTAGTTATTCTGTCAATACTACTGAAACAATGTGTTGATCAGAGAGTTATAGGTCTATGCTACAACAGTGCAAATTTATTTAGCCTTATTTGAAATATTTTTAATGTGTTTCTCTATGCTATTTATGCAAGATGATGTGCTTAAGCACATTTCTAGTTTTCAGATGTTTTTTTGGAATGTTCCTTATTGCATATCTCACTGATCAATTTGGAAGATGTGTTGCAATCCAGATTGGTGTAGTTATCTACATGTTGTATAATCTCCAATGACAATGTGTGGGGCTGGTGCTCATATTATTTCCTCTTAGCCTCAGAGGTGCACTACAAACTGGTGCAAGGAACATGGATATGATGTTTGCAGGCCACTTCTTTGCCAGCTTTAGTGTCAGATTCATATCCAATCTTGCACTCTTGTACCAGGTTCATGATATTGCACTTCTATGAAATACTTAACCTGATGTTCATGATTAGGCTGAAATTGCTTACCCTAGTATTTGTGGAAGACTTACAACCCTCCAGCAATTTATGCTTGGCATTGGTGCCTTCATTGCCTCTTTAATTGTAAGTCCCTTGCTTGATGCACTTTTATGGCTTTTTACTATATTTCTTAGATATATGGTACTTCTTCTGGTCTAAAAAATTTGCAAGCTGAATGGAGGGTTCCACTTGGTATACAGGTGAGTTGGAAATTCAATTGTACATGTCTCTACTGAATGAATGGTGTAGATTATTCCTGCTCTGCCCCTCATCACCTTCATCTTTCTTCCTGAATCATATATTCTTTGATCTCAATTCTGACTCCTCATATAAAGCTACTATGCAGTCCATGCTGGCTTGCAGAAAAGGGCCAATAGAAGGCAGCAATACAACGCCTTGCTCACTTCCATGCCAATGGTGATATGAAAGTGTAAGGGAGCAGGCTGTTACAGCCTATGTTTGGTCACACTTAGCTCAGCTACTCTTTAGTCTTTATCCTTTACCACCATTCCTACACTTGTGTAGTTACCATTCTCTCTATAGAATTGGATCTTATGCACTTGAAACACTTAAAAATTCAAGAACTTACCAAAACCCCATAATTACATTACAGGAAGACACTTTTGTACTTGCTCAAATTAGAAATATAAAAGCTGACATTGACAAGTCCCATGATATTGGAGAATCTAGCTGGATAGAGCTTTTCACTGTATCTGCCAACTTTTGTTGTCCGACTTTTGGCTACATCTTGCAGTTTTCTGTTCAAATGACTGGTGTTAGTGCTTTTCAATATTACTTGACAATTGTATGTTGAATAAGAGATCTTCTATTTGCATCTATCACTGATCTTGAATATCCAAAATCTTTACAACAGTGTGTTGCTTCATTTGTTATCCAAGCCCCTTGAAGAGACATATAATATTTAGGCCAGACTTTAACACCAATCACATACTCTTATTTCAATTTATCAACAGTATTATTATGCTCATTGGTGAAGCATGTTGTGTTCTTTGAATTGATCATACCAGCTGTAGAATGCCTCTTATTGTAGGAAACATCATGTCAGGACTTTCATTTGTTGTTGGATCCATCCTAATGGTCTGTTGGCCTGGATCTGTCTATAAATAAAGTCTTCCTTCATGTATACTGTTCCAAAGTACTTATGTGCATTTAGCAATGCTGTGGGCCTTATTACTTTTATAACAAACATGTTTCTGGCTTTGAATATGATTTTTCATGCATTAGGCCCACTATATCTTTATTAGTATATGTCACTTTTATGAGGCAAATTTCTTTGATTCCAATATTTTCACTGCAGTTACAACATGGGTCTTCAATTTCTTCTTCAGCTCTTGCATTGGTCTATTGTCATGGGCATATCCTGCTGAGATTTTCTCTACCCAGGCATGCACAAAAAGCACTACCATCACAAGTTCATCATCCTGGATCTCTAACTTGCCAGTCCAACCATATTTATTCATCTCAAGATTCTGACTCCAAAATTGCACAGCTTTATTGCTCAGGTCACCCCCATTGCATTCTTGCATATTGATTGAGAATATTACTTTGTTTTTGCCATTTGCAGTTATTCAAATACTCTGTTCATCTGGGCATTCTTGCCTTTGAGGTGCTCTGGTTCTTTAGCTATCATTCAGACAAGTGTGGGCCCTTCAGTACTGCTTCCAGACTGCTTATATAAGCCAGAGTTTGCCTTTCTGACTTCCAAAGTCCAGACACATAGAGACATCACAACGGTACGTGTCATACGTTGTACGGGAGCCCGCTTTGTGCCGTACCATACG
>QFEW01001088.1:14654-43534 GCA_003316525.1 Termitomyces eurrhizus
TACATTTGGTCAAAATTTTGCCTCAAATCTGTTATTTTGCGGACAAGGTTTCTTGGGAGCTTCCTAGGGCCTGTATAAAACAATGTCAACAAATAGATCTCGGACATGCCGTGCTAGCAACGGCCCATACAAGCAAGTGTCAATTTGAGTCTGGTAGCAATGGAAGAAGTTCTCAACATGTGGTAACCAGCTCTCCTCAGCTGTGACAAACCCATCCTACACCTGTGCCCCAACATTCTACAATGCTTCCTGGAACTCATTTTCCATCCTGTCCAAATGGCTCTCTATCCCTGCCATCACACCAGCCACAATGTCCTCACTGTGACTAGACTCTATTGCCTGCTCCTTGCCCTTTCTCTTGACTAGAAGAGGATCTATTGGGCAGTTGAAGGTTGGCAGTTTTAATGGACAAATAGACAGTTTTGATGGTCCCACAATTGGACTGGCTGGTTTATCTGCTAACTATTGATTAGCTATTTGAGCAGAAGAAGACTTTCATACCATTATCACTCTCAATAATTGACACTAACTTCTTTATCAGTGGTTTTTTCCCCTTTCCCTTGTTGCCAGGCTTAGTGGTCTTCTTGACAATTGTCAGGCTGCATGTTTGTTTTCATCAAAATCTGATATAATTCAAATATTTACATACCAGAGTATCTATGTCTGAGAATGGTTGGACAGATAACTTCCTCTGTAAAGAGTGGTTCAAGAAGAACTTCATTCCTCAGGCCACTGCATGCAACATTTTGGGTAAACCTATCCTTCTCATTTATGATGGACATGGTTCACATAATACACTTGAGCTCATCAAGCTTGCATGCAAGCATAATATCATCCTCTTTTGTCTTCCCTCACACACAACACATATACTTCAGCCCCTTGATGTCAGGATTTTTGGACCCTTTGCACATGCATGGGAAGAATGGTGTGATGAAATTGTGGACGTTATGAGTGAAGAGATGCCACAAGAAGACTTTATTCAGGAGTACATGGATATTTGGCATGAGACATTCAAGCCCACAACAATTATTACTGCATTTCAAAAGAGTGGCTGTTGGCCAGTCAACCATAATGTCTTTACTGATGAAGATTTTGTGCCAAGCATCCCAACATTGACTTCTGCACAACATGTATCAGTTACCTTTCCTCTTTCTACAAATAACCACAATAGAAGTAATTCTGGCTCAGAGTCTGAGTCTTCCTCTGATGAGTCATATACTTCTAATTCTTATCTGCTTATCTCAGTATCATCAAGCTCTGTTTCACCCTATCATATGTCTCCTACAGTCTATGAGCTCACTCAAGAGCCCATCCCACCAACAAGCTTCTATGCCACATCAAACAGCCATAAAAAGCAGAAGTGTACAGGATGCCATCCTACATCTATTCAGTCTCATCTTGATGCCCTTTTGCAAGCATATACCAGGCTTCAAAAAGAAAACCTTGACCTGCATTCAGAAAACTCTACTCTCTGAGCATACTGTATCCTTGCAGGTACCGAAATACAAAAACTTAATCAATGTCTCAATGTCAAGGACAAAGGAAATCAAAATGGCACAAACTCAATATTGATGTGAGATGGCTTAATTTGGACAAAGGCTTGAGATTAGCACAAGAGCAAGAGGCAGTACAAGTTGTAAAAGAGCAGAAGAAGCATGAGGCATGGGAGTTGCAAGCTGCAAAGAAGGCAGAGAGGAAGGAACAATGACAACAATGAGATCCAAATGCACCATTTATAGGTGCATTGAGCTCAAAATTGAAAGCTAATCTTCAAGACATTGCACAGGCTATGAATCTTGTGACAAATGGCCAAAAGAAAGATCTATTGACATGAATTAATGCTCATTTTGATGGCAACCCCACCTTGCATGAAGATCTAAGATATGAAGGCATTTTCTATCGGACATGACATTGGCCTACTGCACAGGTTGGAGAGGAGGCTTCAAATCTCAATATAGCACCTACAGCTGGGCCTACCCCTGCACCACCACAGACTCTCAGACCCTCACCAACAAGCCCGCTGTCTTCAAACATTGTCAATCATATCTGTCAACCGTTATATGTGGCTTGACAACAGCCAATCTATCCACCTCTGCACATGCCCACACATACTTCTCAAATATACACACCCCCTCCACTCTTCTATCATTCTTATCTTGATATACCATGTTTGTTTTGATGTACCACATTTGTTTTGCTCACCATCTCGTATCTTGCAAATCTTGACCTGTATAATTTTTGTAAGACAATATTTAGTTATACATTACATACTTGATAATTTCTCTACTTACTCTTTGAATATATATCTTGAGTTACATCTTGAATTGGGAGTCTGCAATGGAAAAGCAATTTGACTATGTGCTCTTGGGCCAAATTCCTCTGTCTTATCCCTCTGCAATAATCTCTGGAGTTTTGAATGGATCAAATTAATGATGCTAGCAGACATCAGCAGCCTGCTGCTATAATGTGCACTAGAGGGAGTTGAACCTGCCTCTTGTGCATGATATGAAATATCAATTTATCAATATTTTACTGGACCACAAGGGCTTACTACAAGTCAGTACAGTGTACAGATAGTGCAACAATGCATCAGTATATTATGATGTATAGTGGGGAGGTCAAATCTGCCACTGTGCACAATATAGAATATCAATTGATAAATATTCTACTGGACTACAAGGACTTACTACAACTTAGTATGGTGTACAGATAGATTGGTCAAAAGAAACCATCACATATGATTAGATCAGTAAATTCATTTGATGTGTTTATCTGCTCATAAATAGGACACAGGTCCATGGACTTGTTTCCCCCTCTTTCAACCCAGTAACATCTCTACTAAAATATTTGTCATTTTTATATAAGAAGACTTCTTTGGATGTCAGCTACCATCTGCTGATATCCGCTACTGTTTGCTGGCATGCCAGTGAACAGTAGACACCACACACTTCCCTTCCTCCCTTTCCCCTCTTTCTGTCTAGTGCCATCCCTCATCTCTACTCCTCTCACTACTCCATATACCACTCCATGTGGCAGATGCCCACACACCCTGTTTTTCTCCTCCTCCTGATCTGATGTCCAATGTCTGCTACATCTGCTGGCATGCCAGCAGATACCCATGCCTCTCTCTTTTCCCCTCTTTTCCCCTATTTCCATCTCTCTTCCATTACTTACCATGCACCCTCAGATGCCACTCTATGCAGCAAATACCCATGCACCCCTTTGCCTCTTTCTCTCTCTGATGCCAGTGGATGCCGAGCAATGCCAAGGTTGCTGGAGGTTGCCAACAGATGTTAGCAGATGCACAATAAATGCCAGCAGGTCCCAACAGCTGCTAATGGATGCCAATGGATGCTAGCTGATGGCAACTGATGCCAACACCTCTTTTTAAGCCACAAAAACTCTTTTGGGAGGTGTGCTGCCCCCTTTCCACCTCTAATTATCTATGCAGGAACCTGTGGGAATATCAGTGTTATCTGACCTTTGATTTTATCTGTGAGTAACAGACCTGTGGTGTTATGGATAAATTGTTAGTGCATTCCATTGCTAGAGGCTTCCCAAGCTTGTGATTATGGTGCTGTCAAAGGATGTTGAGGTGGATGTTCTTGTAGTCTGGAGCATAGATGCGGCTGTTGCAGAGGAGCTTTTTGCTGTCAGGGGAGATGGTGAAAGAGGGGTCAAGTGGAGGGCCACCAAGGGTAGGGTTCTGGGGGTCATGCTAGGTGAGGTAGTCATCCCAAGGAGAGTCTTAAATCTGTCTCAGAATTCCTTCTTTGTTCAAGATTAGTACCGCATTTAAATGATTGAGGGGATTACCATGCAATAGTTGAAGGTGTTCTGTTCTGCCTCAAATGACCTTTTGGGATAGACATCTGGTTGTTGGATGAGGGCATCCAGCTTGGCTCCAAGTTGTCCTGGGCAGTAGTGGATCATAAAGTTGTACTCAGAGAGGATCTCAGGACCATTGGGACTGTTGACAACTAAGGAGTTTGGTGGTCGTGAAGTACTGAAGGTTGTTGTGATCCAAATATACTTGAATCTGATGAGGGGTGCCTTCGAGATAAGCCCACCATTGCTTGAAGGCTTCAATGATCACAAGGAGTTCCTTGTCATAAATATCGTAGTTGAGTTTTGCCAGGATCATTGACCAAGTGTAAAAGGCAATGGGCTGGAGATCCAAGTTGTCCAGCCTAATCTGGAAGAGAATGCCGGCAATGGCATAGTTGGAGGCATCACATTTCAGAATGACCAGAAGGGTGAGGTCATAGTGCTGGAGGATCAGAGCTGAAGTGAAGGCTTTCTTGAGTAAAGCAAACACACTTTAGCACTTATTGTCCCAATCCCAGGGGGTGTCCTTCTGAGTCAGTCAGTTGAGGGACTTGGTGATACCAGAGTAGTTGTCAATAAAGTATTGGTAGAAGTTCATGAACCCAAGGAAGGATTGTACCTCCTTGACATTCTTTGGAGAGGGTCAGCTGAGAATTGCTTTGACTTTTGCAGGGTCCATGCAGACACCATCTGGGGTGACAATGACGCTGAGGTATTCAACTTTCATGGTGTGGAACAAACACTTCTCTGGTTTTGCATGCAGATTGTGGCTCTGGAGCTGTTCAAGGACCTGCCAGATGTAGGTTTGGTGTTTGTTGAGGGAATCAGAGTAGATAAAGATGTTGTCCAGGTATATGATGATGAAGATGTTGCTCATGTCATGGAAAATGTTGTTTATAAAGTACTAGAAGGTCACAGAGGAGTTAGTCATACCAAAGGACATTACCAGATACTCAAAGAGGCCATAGCAGGTATGGAAGGCAGTCTTTCATTCATGTCCCAGAGCTATTTGAACATTATTGTAACTGGAGCAGAGGTTGATCTTCAAGTAGACTTTGGCCTTTTGGAGGCGGTCAACCAGGTCTCCAATAAGGAGAAGGGGGTACCAGTTCTTCTTGGTGATCTTGTTCAATCCCTGGTAGTCGATGCATAGTTGGAGGGACTTATCTTTCTTTTTAGCAAAGAGGACCGGTGCTTTGACAGCAGAGATTGAAGTGCAGATAAATCCCTTTTCCAGCATGTCATTGAAGTAATCCTTGAGTGTGTGGAGCTTGACCTCAGACATGTTGTAGATCTTGCCAAGCAGGGGCTTTGTGCTGTCCTTGAGGTCAATTTTGTGATTGTATGACCAATGTGGGAGGAGGTTCTTAGCACTACCTTCAGAGAAGATGTCAGCAAACTCATGGTATTTGAGGGGAACAACTTTGATGAGGATTTGGTCTTTGGTCTTGGCATCAGGGCCAGTGTCTTTGGCCTGGAGGTGTTCCTCAGGTAGCATCAGAAATACCTGGAGCTGGTAGGCTAGAGTGCTGTCCTGGAGAATTTGCATGAAGGGGGTGCAGCTGATAATTTTGATGTCTGGAACTCGGGATGATTTAGGAGGCACATCAGATTTGGGGTTGGGCCTGGGCAAGGGTCAGTGATTCTTGGCAGAGTAGTGAGGCCCCTTGTAGTGATTCTGGGGAACGTTTGGGAAAAACTTGATGGGCTCTTTCTGGGGAGCTTTGGGGCATCCCAGGTTGTTCAGGGTCTGAAGATAGAGGTGGATGGTGGTGGCGAGTCAGGCTCCAGGGTTAGGGAAGGTCATGGTGAGGTCCTTCCAGTGTTGGGGTTTACCTCCCAAAGCCAAGGGAGCCCAAGGATGATGGGGTCGTTTTAGGAAGTTGTGTAACCAGGAAGTCAGCCAGGAATACCAGATCATTGTTGAGAGTTATGGTAGTGGTGTGGCCCTTTGTGATAGGTCATTCCTATAAAACAGCTAGAGCTTGAGAGGCTTGTTGAGCTGGGTATGAAAAAGAGTGAGGTGGTCGCTGATGAACATTCTGGTGTCCCCACTGTCAATAAGGGCAGGGAGGTGCTCACAGGTGGTGCCAAGATATATGTGGATCACAAAGGACTAGGTAGCCCAAAAGTGGAGGTCAAGGAATTTTCCTGGAGGTGTCAGGGGTCTTCCAGACTTGTTGTTTTCTGGGTTGTGCTGTGGTCGAGAGCAAGCATGAGAGTCTTCCAATGAATTTAGGGGTTTGTGGTGTGTAGCCATGGGAGCCCAAGGACAAGAGGGGCAGCAGCATGGAGTTTGGTGACCAGGAGCCAGAGTGTCTGACGATGGCTGGAGGCAAAGGTTACAGGCATCTGTACAAAGTGAGTGATGTCACTGGCCAAGGAGGAGTTGCCATCAAAGAGCTGGAGGTGGATGAGGAGAGGGAGCCTTTGAGGGTACTGGGGAGCAAGGACTGCCAGGCTTTGTCAATGAAGTTGTTGGTGGCACCGCTGTCTATGAGGGTGTGGGAGGAGCTGAAGGTAGTGCAAAGGAGGAGGGATTGAGGGGAGTGCAAGGGGAGGTGAGTCAGGAGAGTGTCCAAAGAATGTTGAGCCGTAGTGCAAAGATGGGAAACTGGGACAGAGAAGATGTCAGGGTCTGATCTATGATTCAGAATGTAAATCATCAGATCATTTTCATGAACTGGAAGCCACACTCTTCTCTGTCAATGGTCCAGACAGCCCAACCCATGGTCTGCCATTTCAGACAGCTGCCAATGAAGTGTCCTAGCTCCCCACATTCCCACAGAGGAGACAGGTGCATTTCCAGCATTATTGTTCTTGAACTTCCTCAGAGATGTTGATTCAAGGTCGGTCAGAGTTCTGGACTCAGTTTGAATGGAGGGCTTCTTCCTCATCATCTCTGAAGGAGTTGTTGATTGAGGTGTCAGAGTCGTCAGGGTCTCCAGAAAGGGGGTCAGGAATCTTGTTGAGGAGCGTTGAGGGCAGCTGATGGTCACAGTGCTGGGGCACAGAGTGGCTCAGGAGGTTTTTGTCCTGAAATAGAGCACAAGGCAGGGCAAGGCAGGGCCCAAGGGTGCCTAGTTAGGGACTCCAGGGATGTTAGTCTTTTAATAGAGTCCTCCTAGAGGATTTCATTGAGTCTGGGAACCAGAGTACTTGTTGTGATCCTTCCAGTATCTTTGATCAATTTGAGTCACCAGAGCCTTGTAGCCGTTGTAGGTTGCTTGCTTAGAGGCAAGGCAGAGAACGTCCTTGATCTATTGAGGAAGTGCTTGTTGGAGGGCATTGTAGTTCCAGCCTACAGCCTGTCTTGTAAGCCTCCTTTTTTAATCAGACAAAGCATTACTCAGATTTTATTCAGAGGTTGAAGAGGTTTTCTTTGGCCTCTGCAATGGTGTCAAAAATGCCAAAACAGCCAGAGAACTCTTGCATGAAGGCCACCCACTGAGATAGTACCAGGTTGTTGGGGTCAAATTGGAGGAGTGCCATGTAGTGGTTGAAGGCCAGTCCCTGCAGATATGACATGGCGAATATGAAATGGGATCCTTCAAGCTGAAATGTGATGGGTTTGGCCTGGAACATGTTGAAACACTGCATTAGGAAGGTCTGCCATCTTCAGGGTCACACCCACGAAAGGGTTTGGGTTTCTGGATGTCAAGCTTACTTTCCTGGGCAAGGGTGTCCCAGGTGTCATCCTGTGGGTTCAGGTTGCATGGGGGGCGGTGTGGTAGTAGTAGTAATAATGGTTCTCTCCTCTCTGCTAAGGTGGGAAGGTGCCTGCAGTGGCACCCCATCCTCTGGGAGGTCTTCTGTCAGGTGGGCTTCTTCTGGAGCTGTCCATAACCTCCTGGCAGGGGTCCAGGGGCCCACTGGGGGTTGGGGGGCTCTCATGGGGGTGGTGGAGGGCTGCTGGGTCCAAGAGGGTGGGCAGCAGGAGGAGGTCATCCAGGGGAGGAGGAGGAGCTGGGAGAGGGGGATGTGGATGTGGGAGTCCTTGTTTGGAGGGGCATTGGAGTGGTTGACTATAGAGAGGACAAGGAGGCCCTGGGTCAGGGCCATACAGGGGTTGGGCAGATCTCTGGTTAGGGAAGGCCTGGGAGGACCAGAGCAGGGTTGAGTGGTGCCATACAGCCCTGGGGGTCCCTCATGGGCACAGGGAGGTTGCAAGTCCAGGTGGAGGAAGTGTTTGTAAGAGAACTTGGAAGTGGGAGTAGGAGGGGGATTCCTGGAGTTGTCAGGGGGAGTCCAGGGTTTTGGGGTTCATTGATGTATGAGAGGGTATCTTCCAAAGTGTCATCGCCCTCAGGGTGAGAGTTGTCTTTCCAGGGTGGAGGGTTGCCTTTGGCTGCTTGTGCCCATGTGTTGAAGGTACTGGGCACCAAGTAGGCTCAGAAGTGGGCAGAGAGTCCAACAGTGTGGGCAGCGGGCTGGTCAAAGAGGTCTCTAGTTGAGTTTAGAGACTGTAAGGTGGCAGAGGCAGTGTTGAGTTCAAAGGTGGGGTGAGGCAGAATCCTGGGCTAAGTCCAGAATTTGGCAGGAGACAGGGAAGTGATTGGAGAGAACAACTAAGACCAGGAGACTGAGACTGAGACTGAGAAACTGAGAAAGATTGAAGTGAGACTTAGTAGACTGGGAGACTTGAAAGAGTAAGAAAATAGATTGAGCAAGTGATACAAGATAGACAAGAGAGTATAGAGGCAGGAGTTATAGCAATATCAAGACTACCATGATGGGCTACTGGCTACAAGTTAAATACCTGCATTGGGTAAGCTCCAGGTTGTCTGAGTGAGGTTCAGGGTGGCATCCCCCATGGTTAGTCCTGTGCAGTGTATTGGTTGGGTGCAAGTTCTGTGCGGCATATAGCCTGAGTATGGGTGTGGCATTTCCTGGGTTAACCAGGTAGTGTCAGGTGCCAGTGTTGATTAGCAGGTTAACAATGGAGCAGAGGGCACTGGGGTGCCCTGGGCTAGTCAGATGGTATCAGGGCACCAGCATTGATTGGATGAGTTAACAATAAGGCAGAGGGTGCCAGGGTGCTGAGGGGCCTTAGCACATGGAGGGGGCAAATGCGGGTCAGATGTCCAGGGCAGGCTTGAGGTCTTGGGCTGGGGCAGGGCTGGTGTGAGGTGCTGGTCATGACAATAAATACTTACTTTTTTGTTAGTAGCACACCATCAATTTGGCAGTAGCAATTATAACCCAACATTTTGGTCACTCTATGCCACAGATTACCTGTAAGGGTGACCTCTGAAGGCTATAGCTCAGTCACACAGCTGGCAGAAGGAAATCTAAAGTATATTAGAGTATAAACTGACAATATCATAATAATTACTCACTTGGCAGAGGGAGATCCAAAGAGAATAAGTCTAGGGATTGCCTATGCTAGGTTGGATGCTTCTGGGGCCTCTAAAGTATGAGAAACAACTGTACAGTACAACAAAACCTTAAAAGCTCAAAAATTGCCTAAACAAACAACTGTATAGACAAAACAGGAAAATTCCAGACTTTGGAAGTCAGAAAGGCAAACTCTGGCTTACATAAGCAGTCTGGAAGCAGTACTGAAGGGCCCACACTTGTCTGAATAATAGCTAAAGAACCAGAGCACCTCAAAGGCTGAGAATAGTACTAACAGATAGTGTTGAGAGAATAGAAACAGCAAAATGAGAGAATGATAGAAGAAATAAGAAAATGGATGAAAGAAGAGTGAAGGAATAGAGAATGAGAAGTCTCCTGACACTATGCAGACCTATGCAAGCCACCAGCAGACATCTATGCAGACCTACATTGACCCACTCAAATCTATGCAAGCCCACAGAGGCTGGTTAGACCAAAAAAAGGGACCCTCCATCTTGTCCTTTGCATGCCTGTGAAGAAAATCAAATCCTCAGCCTTGAGACACTCAGGAATATGTAAGATGCTCCAACTCATCTCCTGCACTTACTTTTGGCCAGGAATAAAGAAGGACATTACCTGGTACATCCAAGCCTGCAAGCTGGGCCTTCAGGCCAAAGTTTCCTGGCACAAGCCCTATGGACTACTCAAGCCCCTGCCAATTGGATGGTGTCCATGGTCCTCAATCTCCATAGATCATATTGCTGAGCTCTTAGAATTGAAGGACTTTGATGCCATCCTCATCATTGTGTGCTGACTCACAAAGCAAGCCATTTTCATTCCATGTCACACCACCAACAATGCCCCAGGCTTTGCCTGGCTTTTTCTGGAACACGTATTTTTAAAGCATGGGTTCTCTGACAACATCATCTCTGATCAGGGCCCCCTCTTCATTTCAAAGTTTTGGACATCCCTGTGCAAGGCCCTCAATATCTGAGTCAACCTTTCCACCATGTATCACTCAGAGACCAATGGACAAACCAAGCAGGTTAAAACTACCTTGTACAATGAGCTGGCTACAGGTCAGAAGACAACACCGGAGAACCCCTGACAAACCTGAAAAGCACCGCTGACAAACTCTGAGAGTTCCACAACCTCCATCCAGACATGCCCCGCACTCCTTGGAGCTGAGGACCCCACAGATGGCCACAAGAGCATAACTCCTGCCTCTGGAATCACCAGGAATTCAACTCCCACCAATAAGTTTCCCTTATTTCCTTTTCCATTTTCACCCCTGCCATTCTACTTTTTTACTCCAAATACTTACGGCACCAAAAGTTTATGTACAGGCTACTTTACATTATGACACAAAAACAGGAAAAGAATAACAACAAAAAAGAAATGACAAGAGCACAGCAAGAAGTCTACACCCTGGGAGCCCTGCTGGAACCCTTCCCCATCCCCACCAGAGTCCCTGCCTTGATCCCCCCAATCTACTTGCCCCTGCTTCTGCCATCCCCACTGCCACCTCCATTGACACCAGCATGGCTACCACCCTCTCATTGTATGAGGGGAGGGGAGAGGCTCCCCTGCATCTGCTGCTGTCTCCATCCATATCCCTGGAACAATTGCATTGCTCCTCTGATGGACAGCCAGCAGATGCCCCAGCTGACCAGCCTCCTGAGCAACCTCCACTAGGGAAGGGCTGGACATTGAAGACATGCCCTGCAAAAGGTGTGGGCTGAAGCACCACCATCTAGCAGGAAGCAATGCTCCTATGCCCAACCTGGAGAGATCAGTAGGATCCAAAATAAGACCAACAAATGCCCATTTATGCATTGCCTCCCCCTGGGCAGCAGCCACACTCCTGACCAGCCAGCTTCTCCACTGGACCAAACTTGTCTGGGCCCTCTTGACCCTCCCCAACAACTCCTGCAACTCTGCCACCCTCACCTCCTGCACTCTGGTACTTGGTGCCTGCCCATCTCCCTGCTCAAGCTGGGCTCTCAGGCCTGCAATCTCCCTCTCTAGGGCTTTCTGGGCCTGGCTCACCTCCTCCCTCTCACCCTGCAGATCCTCTTGCACCCTCCTCTCCTGCTGCAACTCCAAATATGTGTCCTAAAGCCTCACTAACAGATGACATTCCTGAACTGTGGCCTTCTCAAGTTGGTGTCAGTACAATGCAACAACCCCCACCTTGAACCTGGGAACAGCCCCTGGAGATGGCTGACTGGGGCCCAGCAAGGGCATGTGTGCCCCAGACTCCAACGGACTGGCGACCTGAGATCTGGGAGACCTCCAAACCCAGCAGATGGAAGGCTGCTGCCCCTTGTTCGACTCTTTGGGGGATGCCCATTGCTTCCCCTTATCCATCCAGGGCTCCTCCAGCTTGTCATCCTCATTGTTGTCTGATGACCTCACCATGGCCAGACATTTGGCATGGGCATGGCAACATGCCCACACTTTTTCCCCCCTGCCCACCTAATGGTGCCATGCTCACCAATGCTCCCCTCACCCTCATCTGCATCCCCTGGCTCTTCCTCAGCTGCTCTATCACCCACTCCTTGCTCCACCCCTGCTTCTGGACTATGCAGCTCACCCTTCATGCCAGGCCCACTGAACAATGCTCATGCGACATGTGACACTGCACGCACATTGAGGTGTCCTGGTGGGCTCCTGCTACTGGCTCCTTGAACTCACAGCACCCTCCTATGAGCACACATCACACACTAGTCAATGTCAGTAATACTCTGATGCAGCCAAGAAGAGCCTTACTAGACCCACAGCCTCACACCAAGTTCACACTGGAAGACCCCAATAATGCCTCTGTGCTGCTGCCATAAACTGCTCTGGCATTATTTGCATTTGAGGGACATGTTGTGCCATGGGAACCAGCCACATTTGCTTCACACTGAGGGAGGGACAGTTGTAGCAAGACGACAAAGCAGGAGGGTAGAATGGGGATGGCTCCAGCTGCCCTTGCAGTAACCCTGGGGGAGAAGATGGCCCAACCACCACCAAAGAACTGAAAGATGGGGCCAGAGGAAGAGTAGAAGGCCCAGCCATGGGAGACTGGGGGGCCAGGACCAGAGGAGGGATCCTGGATTCTAAAAAAGGAACTAAATAATAAACTTACAAGAGAAAACAGATACTCACAGACAAGCTCTGCAATACATCGGCTGTCCCATTGCCAATCATACTCCACCTGATGCCTGTTGTACTCCTGCCACAATGCCACAGAATTGTCCTCAGCAGGAGAGGGGGTAAGAGAACAGAGAGGCATGATGTGGTGTGACATGTTCAACAGGGGTTAAGCTCAAGAAAAATTTTTTCCTTTTCTAAGTCCCTTGCTGATGACATCGGGCTTCAGACTTTGACTTTGTGTTTCATGAGGAAGGTGCACAGCCACTGATGTTGCAAAGGGTCTCAGCGCTAAGGAGGGGGTGATGTCATGACCAGCACCTCACACCAGCCCTGTCCCAGCCTAAGACCCTGAGCCCACCCTGGACATCCAATCCACATCAGCCCCCTCCACGTGCTAAGGCTCCTCAGCATCCTGGCACCCTCTGCCCCATTGTTAACCCATCCAATTAATGCCAGTGCCCTGACACCACCTAACTAGCCTGGGGCACCCCAGCACCCTCCATCCCATTGTTAACCCACTGATCAACACTGGCACCCGATACTACCTGGTTAACCTGGAAAATGCCACACTCATATCTGGGCTATATGCCACACAGGACTCACATCCGACCAATACACTGCACAAAACTAATCACATGGAACACCACCTTGGACCTCACCCAGACAACCTGGAGCTTACCCAATGCAGATATTTAACTTGTAGCCAGTAGCTCATCATGGTAGTCTTGATATTGCTATAACTCCTGCCTCTATACTCTCTTGTCTATCTTGTATCACTTGCTCAATATATTTTCTTACTCTTTCAAGTCTCCTGGTCAACTAAGTCTCACTTCAATCCCTCTCAGTTTCCTGGTCTCAGTCTCAGTCTTCTGGTCTTAGTTTTTCTCTCCAATCACTTTCCCATCTCCTGCCAAATTCCAGACTTAGCCTGGGATTCTGCCTCACCCCACCCTCAAACTCTGATGCCTATGTATTTCTCAGAGAACTCATGTGCCTCGCCCAAAACTCTGGAACTTGCTTTTCCATTATCTAGAGACACCCCGTAGACTTTGAGTCTGCCTCATAAGAACTCACTTGCCATTGAAAGCCCCTGTTGTCAGCAGAACCTGACATTTATAGTAAAGGAAGTTAGCCATTGCTAAGAGGCTAAGTGTTGCTAGAGGGCAGTAAACTGGTAAGAAATATATAGCTATGGAGTGCAAGTGGTGAGGTGTCAACAGTGGTGCTAAGAATAGGTGATGCTATAAAAGTAGTCCTAGAGTAATTGGAAGCTCCAGCTGTGAGTTATTGGTGTAAGGCAAAGGATGAAGTTGACCTATGGGAGGCTGGCAAAGGTCACAAGTAGAGATGTAGGAGCCAATATACCGTGACATTTGAGGCCACCAGTAGTTCCAAGAGACCCACTTTAGTGTCTTCTATCTGCCAGGATGGCCTGCAATCCAAGAATCATAGTGCTGCACAACAATCTGCCTGCGGAGGTCTGGTAGGTTGGAAATATAAATGTGCTCCCAGAAGGTAAGAAGACCATTCTCCAAGGACCACTCATTGGTGTGGACTAACTTCACTCCAGCTCTTTCTCAAGCATGCAAGGCCAGAGCTGCCTTGGCTACCAGATCTTCCTGAGCACCATCCTGCTTACCTCAGCAGATGTCTTGAAGGATGCTTACTTCTTCTCCCTGGCCAACCACACCCTCTAGAGCACAAATTGCAAACAGTTCTGGCTTCAGGAGTACAATATTGTCATTGTCACTAGCTCCTGAACCATGGTCTTGTTGCAGATGGTACAATGCAGTTGGGACAGACTGGGACTGAGAGTATCTTAGACTAGAGTGCTAGTGTCCTCATGCTTCAGAATGAAATATATTGTTGAAATAAAGAGATACATACCTAGTGTCCTCATGCTTCAGAATGAAGAAGCCAAGGACACTAGGGGAGAAAATGAACTACATATCACATGACCATGCTTAGGGGGCACCTCCTCAATCCATCTTCAACACTCCTACCTGACAGGGTGCCCATGACCTATTCTAATTTTTTGTCTAAGTTTGTCGACCATGTCACAGAGATCAGTGGCCATGTCTTTGGTTGGTATGTAAATAGACCTAATTTTACCATCGTATATGGCTTGTTGAAGCCAGAACTAGTGCCTGTTCAAGTGCTTGAGGTGGCCCATGTATTCTGGTTGCTTTGAAATCAGGATGGCAGACTGATTATCAAGATTGAGCATCAAGGCTGTGGATTGCAGTGTACCTATGTCTGCAAGAAAGTTTTGTATCCAACATAGCTTGTAGCCTGTTTCACTTGCTGCTACAAATTTGGCCTCTGTGGTGAAGAGCACAACTAAGGTCTGAAGCTTGGACATCCAGCTCACAGCTCTGCCAGCTACCATGAGGACAGAACTAGTTGTTGACTTGCTGTTGTCTACATTACTGCCATGGTTGGTGTCAGTGTACATGGTATAGGGCAAGGGAGAAGAAGCTGCAGCATCTGCTGAGTACTTGATCTTGTAATCAAGGGTGCCGTGCACATATCTCATGAGGTGCTTGATGGCTTGCCAATGTCTGGGGCCAGGACAAGCATTGAAATGACATAAGACACCTACAGCATATGCTATGTTGGGCCGAGTGCACATTGTGAGGTAGAGGAGTGCACCAGTGGCCTGTATATATGGGACTGTTTGCATCTCTTTGATTTCCTTGGGTGTCTTTGGTGAGTCGGCCTTAGAAAGAGATGGACCAGAAGCGAGTGGTGTAGCCAAAGCCTTAGAGTTAAGCATATTGAACCGCAAGAGTATTTCAATTCCATAAGTCTTCTGGTCTATCCAGAGCTTGTGTTTGGCACAGTCACACATCATGACAATGCCCAAAAGGCCTGTAGTAGGACCCAGGTAGTGCAGCTTGAAATACTGATGGAGCTCATCTATGACTTTGAAGATTGCTGATCAGGACTTAGAGGCCAGGGTCATATCATCAACGTATATTGAGACAATGATACAGATACCATCCCTCAGATAGACATAAGCACAAGGGTTGGAAGTGATTCACATGAACCCTAGTTTGATGAGCACTTGATGGAGATGCCTATTCCATAGATGGGTGCCTTGTAGCAGGCCGTATATTCCTTTTTCTAGCTTAGCACCATGCCTCTCCATCACCTGGTTTACGCTCAATGTCAGGGGGTACCTGCTCTGGGAACCCATCTGGAAATCTCATGTAGAGTTCAGTGTCAATCACACTATGCAGGAAAGCCAATGAAATATCTATAGATTCAAGGTGCATGTTCTCCATTGCTGCATGTGCAAGGACCATCTGAACTGCTGCCCAATGAGCCATTGGCATGAAAGTCTCATTGGGAAAATCCATTCCCAGCCACTAACTAAAGCCCTGTGCAACTACTTGCGCCTTGAAACGTTCAATTGTGCTGTTGGAGAGATGCTTAACCTTAAAAACCCAACAAGATCCGATTGCCTTCTGTCCAGCTGGTAAATAAACTGCACACCAAGTTCCATTACTCTTGAGTGAGTTCATTTCATCAACCATTGCCTGATGCCACTGAGCATTGTTCTCTCCTGCCATTGCTTCACAATACGACCACAGATTTTTATTATGCACACCAACCTTGTATGTGTGGGCTATATTTGTGCATACAGCACCAAAACCTGGGAAGTTGATACCCTGCTCTATGTAGGCATGCCCAGTGAGAAGCAGAGCCTCATCAGATTTTATATTCAGGACAAGGTCCACTTCCTGCTCGCTGTGGTTGTCAATACTCCCAACGTTGAATTCCTACAGCGGCTGCTCTGCAGGCCATTCCAGGTATGGAAAAGGTGGAGAGGGCGGTGGTATTTTATGCAGGAGGGGGGATTCATGATCTTCCTGGTGCTGGAGGGCATCATAATAGTCGGCGTTGAATCTGCACGCTGGAATTCATGTTCACTGGCTGGGTTCACAGGGTGGTGGCAAAGGCCTGGATTGGCAAGGCATGCATGCTTGAGGTTCTGGTTGTGCCTGAGGCTCATGTTCTGCATGTGCTTGAGGCTCTGGTTGTGTTTTAGGCTCAGATTCTGCTCCCACTGAACCCCCTGGCTGTGCCTGACTCTCAGGCTTTGCTCCCACCATTGATCCTGAGTCTGTCAGGGGACTCCTCATTTCTTCCTTTTCTCACTCCTTATCTCTTCACTCTCCCTTCATTTATTCTCTTATTTCTTCTGACATTATTTCATTTTACTGTTTCTATTCTTTCAACACTATCTGTTGGTACTACTCTTAGCTCTTGAGGTGCTCTGGTTCTTTAGCTACCATTCAGACAAGTGTAGGCCCCTCAGCATTGCTTCCAGACTGCTTATATAAGCCAGAGTTTGCCAGAGTTTGCCCCTTATTTGTGCAATTGTTTGTATAGGCAATTGTCAAGTTTTTAAGGTTTTGTTGTACTGTACAGCTGTTTCCCATGCTTCAGAGGCCCCAGAAGTGTCCAACCTGGCATAGGGAATCCCTAGACTTGTTCTCTTTGGATCTCCCTCTGCTAGGTGAGTAGCTATCATGATATTGTCAGTATATATTCTAATACACCTTGGATCTCCCTCTGCCAGCTGTGTGACTGAGCCACAGCCTCTAGAGGTCGCCCTTACAGAGTCCTTATTATTGTTGGGTAGAGGGGTGAGCAGCTCATTAATGTCAAAGGGGTCTTCCTTGACTTTTTCCTTTATTGTGCTCTCTACAAAAGTTGCATCAAGATCAGAGTCGGGATTGAGATTGGGCAAGTTATCAAATGCTTCAAATGGGGGTGGTGAAGGTGCATTTGTGGCCAAGAGACCAGGTAAGCACGTCTCTAGAGACTAGAATTTCACTGATCTTAGGGATATAGACCTTTCAACCGACATGGTTGTCAGGATAACCGATGAATATTCCTGATACACAGTGTCCCTATAATCCCTTCCTTTTGTCACGGCTCATGAGTACATATGTGGTGCAGCCAAATACACAGAGGTGTCCAATGCATGGCTTACAACCCTTGTATGCCTTGAAAGGAGTGAGATTACGTGGGAGTGTGGATGTTGGGCATCTGTTGTGGACGTGCCTGTATATACTGAGCACATATGTCCAGAAGCTTTGTGAGAGGTTGGCTTCCAATAGCATTGATGTAAGTGCTTCTTCTAGGATTCTATTCAGTTGCTCTGCAACGCCGTTCTGTTGGGGAGTGGCCATGTTAGTGAATTCAACATAGATTCCTTCTGATTTACAGAAGTTCATGAACTCATTAGAAGTATATTCACCACCCTTGTCGAAATGAATACATTTGATCTTCTTTTCTGTGTGAAGTTCTGCTTGTGCTTTGAAAGACTTGAACACCACAAACACATTGTTGATAGTCACTTTATCCTTGGCCCAGTCAATCTCAGGATTGTGGTCATGCAGCCAGGAGAATCTGAGTATCATGTCCTGCTTTCCTAGGCTAGTAACTGCAAAGACAGCATGCTTAGAATGAGTCTGGTAACAAATGACTAAATCCACCACTGAGCAGGTGGATCCAGCTTCATTGAGCATACCATCAATGTTGTAGACTGAGATAGAGTAAGAAAGAGGCCAGGAAGAGCCCAGTAGCACCACTGTCTAAGAGAGCTATGACACTCCAAGTCTGCTGAGTATCAGTCATCTCAATCTCCACATTTAGATGCAGAGGGTTGAGAGAGGAAGTGGAGGCAACAACATAGCAACAAGGAAGGCATTGTTCTCAAGCTAGGACATGTGGGCATTGGACAGAAGGAGAAGGGGGAGAGGAGATCTTAGCTGAGGCTTCAACCAAGGGGGTATTTTGTATGTCAGAGGGGGTGCTTACAGTTTCAGTCTGAGAATTGTTAACAGGGAGTGATATATTGGACAATTCTACTGATAGACATGCAAACTGATTAGCACCAAGCAGCAGAGGTGTACAACTCATCTGTTGCTCTACTGAAAACCCTCCTCTGCAAAACCAAAGGACTCCTCCAATAGTTCTGCTACAGCCTCTACAGGACCCAAGGACTCCTACAAAGGTTCTGTTGCAGTCTGTATATCTGGGGGAGGGTTTCTCCAAACATTTCAGGCAGCCAGGAGCTGGAGAAGGAGCTCTTCTTGCTCTAAGGCTGAGAGATAGCACACCTCCAACCCCTGAGGGCAGTATCAAGCAAAATGACCAGGCTTCCTATAGTGATGGCAGAGGAGAGGAAGAGAGGAACATTGACAAGAGGTATCAACATTCATAGGTACTCCCAGGGGAAGGAGACATGCTGCAGGTACCTGAGCTGGGGCTAGAGTGCAAAATGGAAAGGAAGGCTGGATACACAAAGAGAAAGGAAGGCTGGATACACAAAGGGAAAGGAAGGCTGGATAGAATGACAAGCAGGTAGAGATGTCTGTGAGGTGGAGCAAGAGGTAGTTCCACAGTGGAGCTCACATCATAACTCCATGAGCTGCCACTGATCATGTGTTACCTGATACCAGAACTTGATACACATGTCATCAGGTTGTCCCTTGGCCATACTGTCAATCTGATCCATAAGAGAGGGAAGGAGGCCATCTCAGAAGGTGAGGCAGAGCTGAAGATTGTCCAGATAGCAGGTCTGTTCAGCAAGAGCTCTAAAAGAGTTGATGTACTCATCTAAGGTCTGCTCTCCCTGTCTGTATTGATGAGGGTCTCTGAGAGTGAGGGCTGCTACCTTAGCAGGGTCCAAGGGGAAGAACTCTGTCCAAAACTCCCTCTCAAACTGATGTCAACTTCCAAAACTCTCCACTCCTCCAGGATGTCAAAAAACTCATAATGCATAAGTCAAAGCTTGCCCAGACTTCATGATGCAATGTGCAAAAGTGCTGCTTCTGTATCATTTCTGAGTACTGGGTCAGGTCAGGTTGACCTTCTAACTGTATTGATGAGCCCTTAGACAATACCCAGTACATCAATGAGGGATCTGGCTTGCTGACAGTGACACTCCTGAGATCACAGATTTCTCCCCTAGTTTACCACTAGGCCTTACAATAGACATTATCCATAATACAAACAGCCTACATGGCATTCCAAAGCTTGCATTAATATTGTGAAGTAGCTTGTCATCTTGCTTTAGCAGGAGCTGATATGTAGATGCAGCTGACATCTTAACAGAGAACAGTGGCTCTAGATCAAGTAACTAGTCATGGAAGCTTTTTTTGGATATGATGCCAAAGAAGTTGTAAAATTTGATGAGTTGCCTGAGAGGTGACTGTTAACAGAAACACTCAGTCAATGTAGTAAAACGACTCTATTTGATGTAATGTACCTGTTAACAGAAACACTATATTACTATTAGACCTCTGTATATGGGTCGGTAATGTATTTATTACGCACCTCAGTTGATGTAGTAAAACGACTGAGGTGCTCTGTCTCCATATCTGATTAATATATCCATGAACTGTATAGTTCTTTTCTCTGCAAAATTTTCCTCTCCCTCCAGCTTTTGTTGCACGTGATGCTGGTGTGCAAGGTGGCGCGTACTCCACAATTCCTTCTTCAACACTTCCCTGGACTTGCAGTACGTGTCATAGTACATCACTCGGTTAGGTGGAGGGCAGAGCAGAATTTGTAATGTTGAGGCCTAGCTAGTGGCTTAGTGAACAGATCCGCTATATTGTCATTGCTTGGAATATAGTCAATTTTGATCCTCCCTTCCTTGACTGTGTTACGTATGAAGTGGTGCTTCATGTCAATATGTTTTACCTGGTTGTGGTTTCATTTATTCTCCATGATTGCAATCAAGCCATTGTTGTCACTTCTCAACAATGCTGGTAAGGGTACCACCATGCCAATTTCTGCGAGTGCTGCATACATTCATTGAATCTGTTCCCCTGCTCTCCCTAGGGTGATGTCATATCCTGGACCACCATATCATAGCTTATAGTTGATGGTGCTTTTAATGTAATGCATGACGTAGGTTAGTGCAAGCCAGTGGGCCTTCCCAGGATTGCTCATGAAGCGGCTGAGTGACGTGATAGCATATGCTATGTCAGGTTGGATACCTATCTGCATGTACATGAGAGATCCAAGGACTTTGTTGTATGGCTTATTCAGCATGTACTGGCGGTCCTCATCTGTTGCTGGAGCCTGGGACCTGCTGAGTATGATTTCAGAAGGAAGGGGCAGATATTTAGGTGTGCAGTCTGCCAAGCTAAATTTTTTGAGCATTTGTTTCAGGTATTCTGTCTGGTCAAGGATGATCATCCTTTGTTCTTGATCACGCACAATTTGTATGCCCAGGACAAATTTGATGTTGCCAAGATCCTTGATCTTGTACCTCTCACCGAGCTCTGCCCACGCTCTAGTTGCTTCCTCCTTAGATGATGACATGCCCGATGTATTGTCAGTATATGTGCTGATAATGGTTTTCTTGCCGTTTCTGTCTCTAGACCTCACTGACTGGTTGGCATTGGACCTTTTGTATCCAAGTCGCTTCATGTCATCGTCAAGGGTGCACCACCAGTTGTTTGCCCCGTCCATCATTCCATACAGTGCTTTGTCAAGGAGTGTTATCAGACTTTTCTCATCATCTCTCACATTCTTCAGTTCCTCTTTGTCCCCTGCTACTTTGCTGCACCCACTCCCCCAGACTTGATCGCTGGCATTTATATTGACCCTGTACACTTTGCTCGGCCTTACTTCATATCCTTTTGGCTGCTCCATTAGGATCAGAACCTGAGTTGGTGCATTGAGGTATGCACTACTGTAATTGATCTGCCACATCTCGTAGTCACACACCATTCCCACTGCTAGATTCATCTGGAATGACTCGTATTTGACAACAGAGGCATATGTGACAAAATAATCCACGCCTGGAATTTGAGAGAAACCCTTCACTACCAGTCTGGCCTTCCATCCCATGACTTTCCTGGCCTCATTGAATTTTAGTGCAAAGGTCCATTGATTCTTCATCGTCCTCACACCTTTGGGCCTCTCCAATAACCGCCATACTTTCCATTGCCGCATCTTCTCAATCTCATCATCCATGGGTGCCTTCCATAAGTCGGGCTGGGTCATTGCTTCTGAGTAGGACTTTGGTACCCATAAATTGTCTGCAGTGCTCATAGTGACTGACAGTGTGCCAGGCATGCTTACATACGTTTCTTCCTCGCTTTTGGAGTTAGAGTCATCACTGTCATTGATCGGGTCCTTGTGCAGCTCAGGATTGGCAGCTTGCTTAGCTGCTAGTCATCTGGACCTACATGGTTTGATCATACTGCTATTGTGTCCCTGGGGGGGGGTTGCTGATGCTGGAGGTACGTCGCTGGTCTCGATGGTAGGGGCTTGTACGTCATGGTTGGTGTTGCCAGGGTCATCAACCATTGCATCAATCCTGAAGATCTTATAGACGTTGGCTGGGTCCCCTATGCAATTGTCAGGGAGCGTCCTGTGTGGTATGCCCTCCTCAAAAATAATGTCGCAAGATCTGAAGATCTGCTCTGTGTCACGCTCAAATAACTTGTAATCCCCCCGACCAAAATAGCCTACTAGCACCACCTTTACCAATCATGCATCAATCTTGCTGCCTCCATCCTCTCTAGGAACCTGTGCATATGCTGTGCACCCAAAAAGTTGTAGGTGTGCAATGTCAGGTTTCTGCCCAGTGCGTATTTTGTAGGGGGTTTTGCCAGGGTGTCTTGAGCTGAGAACCAAGTCCAAGATGTATGTTGCGGTTGCTGTTGCCTCACCCCAGCAGTGGCTCGGGAGTCAAGAGTCGCATAGCATGCTCCTTGCAAGGTCCAATATTGTTCAATTCCTCCTTTTGGCCACACCATTTGCAGACAAGGAGTGCGGTGCAGTTGTTTCATGGACTATTCCCCTTTTCCGGCAGTATGCTTCTCAGAGTTCATTCTTGAACCCGGTGCCTCCATTGGTTCATATGCACTTGACCTTGTACCCCCACTGCATCTCAGCCTGTGTATCAAATGATTCCAGGCAGATCAGGATTGTCTCAGCTGTTTTATTTGCAAGATACCATGTCACGCACTTGGCCCTGCCCGTCGTCTGGACACAGGCCAGCCCCCAGATGTCAAAAGCGACTCACTTGTAAGGGGTGCACTCAGGGTCAGGTCACATATCAAACAGGTGGCGTGCGTGCTTGCCAAGTATGCAGTCTTTGCACTTGCCGCTGACTGACATCCTGGTGATTGCTAGGCCCTCAACCATACTTCCTCGCACCATGTCGCATACTGTTGACTCGTTGATATGTGCTAGTCATCTGTGCCAGGTTTCTTAGTCAGCAGGTTGGTTAAGTGATCAGGTAGCAAGGGCAGTTGGCGGCTGGATGAATGGGATTGTGAACATCGTGCCCTCCATGGTGCATCTCAGGAATGGCATGCTATCAGGGGCCGGCATTGTTGCTCCATCACCTTCAAGCCCAATTTTTACACCTTTGCAGACCAGGCATCCTAGTGAGACTAGGTTGTGCAACAGGTCGGGGGCATAGAGGACGTTCTCAAAGGTAACCTCCATGACATCACCTCCATACTGGACCTACTTGCAAATGTGGCCACACCCCTCCATGCAAAAAGTACGACCCTCAGCCTTGACCTCAACTAGGTCACTCGTGCTTGGTGGCTTGTAGGTCACAAAGTCCAACTTGTTTGTAAAGAAGTGTCTGCTCATGGCCGAGTCTGTGTATGTGGCAGTGTTACTGGGTGCCTGTGTCTGTGTTGAGAAGGTGAAGCATTTAGTGCTCATGCTGTTGTCAGACAACGTTATGATTGCGGAGTTAGCTTGTGGAGTGTTTGTGGATGCAGGGGTGGCGTTAGGGGTCAATGACATTGTGCTTGCTGCTGACCCCTTATTTCTTCTCCACCAGTCCAGGTACTGACCCTCCATCTCTCCACCTTTTCAAAAGCATTTGTCCTTTGTATGTCCGACTTGCCCACAGATGGAGTTCTCGCACTTTAGGTTGGCTTTGTCAGTTCAATTCAACATTGTTTGTACTGACAGAGCATGGACTGAGTTAGCTGACGGATGGACCATGGAGCAATAGCGTGTGTGTCATGAGTCTAACTATTACGTCCGCTGAGGTCTTCAGGTCGAAGAGAGTGCCAGTGACAGGTGCCCAGGCACTGGGCATGAATTTGATAATGTAGGCTTGGAATTGGCAGTTGTCTATGTCCGCTCCTTGATTGTTTGCCTTAGTCCAGACAGTATGCAATGCTCGGAAATGGCTCTCAATGTTTGCTCCATTCCGGTATTTTATGGAGTTGAGTTCTTCCTCAGCTTGGAGTAATCCGAGGTCTGATTTAGCATCATATAGCTTGGTGAGCAATTCCCATGCTTTGGCTGCTGTTCTGTTGAGCTTGACTCCAGCTCCAATGGGGTTGATCATGTTCAGGATTATCATGCTCCGAGTGTATGCATCTTGTTGCATCTATTCGTCCAGTGTTGGGTTTGATGCTCCCCACCGCATCATCTGGGTCTCTGATGTCTCTGCACTAGACTTGGAACTTCCCTCCTTCTCCCTTTTTATGGTTGGTTTGGCAATACCTCTAGTCAGATACTTGAGTAAGCCCCTTCCTTGGGCCGCCTCCATTAATATTGTTTTGAAAACAACCAGTTCGAGCCATCGAACTTCTCTTCCAGTGGAAGCATGAATAAGGCTGGGTTCAACATTTTCTTTTTAGTTCAGGGTTTCAGTAAGTCAAATAAATTGTCTCTTTAACAGATTTGTTCGGGGCCCATAACCTGTTAACAGAAACACTCAGTCAATGTAGTAAAACGACTCTATTTGATGTAATGTACCTGTTAACAGAAACACTACATTACTATTAGACCTCTGTATATGGGTCAGTAATGTATTTATTATGCACCTCAGTCAATGTAGTAAAATGACTGAGGTGCTCTGTCTCCATATCTGATCAATATATCCATGAACTGTATAGTTCTTTTTTCTGCAAAATTTCCCTCTCCCTCCAGCTTTCATTGCACATGATGCTGGCATGTGAGGTGGCACATACTCCACAATTCCTTCTTCAACAGTGACAGAGCTGAAAGTTTAAAGCCAATAGCAAAAGATTTCAAAAAAGTAACTGTTGATTATGCATTAAAACAATCTTATGTATTTCACACAGTGCTAAATCAGACTGCAATATTAGATTGACTCATACTTTATAGTAAATACAAGATGTTATCTTATACAATACTCTACTGCTGAATGATAGCATCACTGTACTCATAACTAGTGTGACATGATGATCTATTACATATTTACATTGTGCTCAAATAAAAAGTCTACAATATTCAGATTCTCATTGTATGCTGCCACATAAAGTGCAGACTGCTGTCTATCATCTAAACCAATCCAATGTCAGCTATATATGAAGTTTATCAGATTTAACTCTTACTTTTTGCATTCACATCTGCACTATGCACAACTAAAAACTTTACAATGTCTAGGTGCCCTTTAGCTGCTGCTATATAAAGTGCAGACTGCTGCCTATTATCTGAATTAACTCAATGTTAGCTGTATGCAAAGTTTATCAGATTTAATTCTTACCTTTTGCATTTACATCTGCATCATGCATGACTAAAAACTCTGCAATGCTCAGATTCCCATTGTATGCTGCCATATGAAGTACAGACTGCTGTATATCATCTGAATCAATTTCATCTCAGCTACATATGAAGCTTATCAGATATAACTTTTACCTTTTTCATTCACATCTGCATTGTGATTGACTAAAAACTGTACAATGTCTAGATGCCCTTTGTATGTTGTCATATGAAGTGCAGACTGCTGCCTATCATCTAAATCAATTCAATATCAGCTATATATGAAGTTTATCAGATTTAACTCTTACTTTTTGCATTCACATCTGCACTGTGCACAACTAAAAATTTTACAATATCTAGGTGGCCTTTAGCTGCTGCCACATGAAGTGCAGACTGCTGCCTATCATCTAAATCAATTCAATGTCAGCTATATGTCAAGTTTATCAGATTTAACTCTTACTTTTGGCATTCACATCTGCATTATGCTTGACTAAAAACTTTACAATGTTCAGATTCCTCTGGAATACTGCCACATAAAGTGCAGACTGCTGTATATCATCTGAATTAATTTTATATCAGCTACATGTGAAGTGTATCAGATTTAATTTTTACCTTTTTCATTCACATCTGCATTGTGATTGACTAAAAACTCTACAATATTCAGATGCTCATTGTATGCTGCTACATGAAGTGCAGATTGTTGCCCATTATCTGAATTAACTCAATGTCAGCTATATGCAAAGTTTATCAGATTTAAGTCTTGCTTTTTGCATTTACATCTGCATTGTGCATGACTAAAAACTCTACAATGCTCAGATTCCCATTGTATGCTGCAATATGAAGTGCAGACTGCTGCCTATCATCTAAATCAATTTAATGTCAGCTATATGTAAAGTGTATCAGATTTAAGTCTTACCTTTTGCATTCACATCTGCCTTGTGCTTGATCAAAGTTTTTACAATGTCTAGGTGGCCTTTGGCTGCTGCCACATGAAGTGCAGACTGCTGCTTATCATCTAAATCAATTCATTGTCAGCTATATGTGAAGTTTATCAGATTTAACTCTTACTTTTGGCATTCACATCTGCATTATGCTTGACTAGAAACTTTACAATGTCCAGATTCCTCTGGAATACTGCCACATAAAGTGCAGACTGCTGTATATCATCTGAATTAATTTTATATCAGCTACATGTGAAGTTTATCAGATTTAACTTTTACCTTTTTCATTTACATCTGCATTGTGATTGACTAAAAACTCTACAATATCCAGATGCTCATTGTATGCTGCCACATGAAGTGCAGACTGCTGCTTATTATCTGAATTAACTCAATGTCAGCTATATGCAAAGTTTATTAAATTTAAATCTTACCTTTTGGATTCACATCTGCACTGTGCATGACTAAAAACTCTACAATGCTCAGATTCCCATTATATGCTGCAATATGAAGTGCAGACTGCTGCCTATCATCTAAATCAATTTAATGTCAGCTATATATGAAATTTATCAGATTTAAGTCTTACTTTTTGTATTCACATCTGTATTGTGCATGACTAAAAATTTTATAATGTCTAGATGCTCATTGTATGCTGCCACATGAAGTGCAGGCCATTGCCTCTTACCTGAATTAATTCAATGTTAGCTTTATATAAGGTCTATCAGATTAACTCTTACTTTTTGCATACACATTTGCATAGTGTTTTACCAAAAATTTTACAATGTCCAGATGCTTATTGGATGCTGCTACATGAAGTGCTAACTGCTTCCTATCATCTGAATTAACTCAATGTTAGCTAAATGTAAAGTTTAACAGATTTGACTCCTACCTTTTGCATTTACATTTGCATTGTGCACAACCAAAAACTTTACAATGTCTAGATGCCCATTGTGTGCTGCTGTATGAAGTACAGACCACTGATTGGGACCTAAATCAATTCACTGTCAGCTATATGTGAAATCTAAATCTGTCAGGTTTGACTATTACCTTTTGCATTTATATCTGCATCATGCTTAATTAACAGTTTTACAATATCAAGATGCCCTTTTTCTGCTGCACAATAAAGTGCATTTGATTTATCTGTCTCTGAAATAGTGAATCAGCAAATAGGCCATTTTTATCCATAAATCTCACTTTTTGCATTCACATCTGCATTAAAATTAATTAACAGCCTAACCATATCTAAATGTCCTTTTTCTGCTGCCCAATGCAGTGCAATCCACTGATGTATATCTAAATTGGCAATATCAGCAAGTGTATGCAATACATCAAGTGCAGCTCTTACTTGCATTGTTGTTTGTATTGCATTTAACCAGAAGCTCAACAATGTCTAGATGTCCATTCATTGCTGCTGAGTTGAGTTCAATAGACCAGTCATTTTCTGGTTTGAGAATATAAGCAGGATGTGCAATTTCTTAAGTATTAATTCCTACTTTTTGTATTTTTATTTTCATTATACTTGAGGAGATACTTAACAACACTTAGATGGCCATTTTTAATGCAATTTTAATTGATGAATCTAAAACAGCATAAGCACCTGAATTGTATCAAATGATTGATAGGTACTTACCAACTAAATCTGTCTTTGCTCCAAGATCAAGTACATATTTAACAATATCTATTTTTCCCTTTCTTGATGCATTGTAAAGCTTCATTCCAAGTGTCCCAGCACGACGTTCTAACAGTGATTCTACAAGCTCACGAAGTGGCACAAGGAGTAAAAGAAGGGCAAGTGTCTGACCAAATGTCCATCTTGTTTCACCTGGACCAAGGTTTCTACGGTCTGTATTGACCTTGATTGTCACTTCATTGTCAACAAGCAAGACAATATTGATAATAAGCAGAGTCACAAGGGCTGGTGTCATGTTGACCTGATGTCGCCATTTATTCCACAGTGTTTTACCAACTTTGTGAACAATCAAGAGTATTGCTTTGAAAAAAATCCCAGGAATGATGACATTCAATATCGGGAGGAGAGTGATGCCATAGATCATCATGTACCAGATTTTGGGCCCTACAGACCCCAGTAGAACTTGTATACCAACAACAAATATTGGTGCATCAAGGGAGCATGATTTAGAGGGCCCAAAACCAACTGGGTTGATCCAAAGCCAGAGACCAACTGCAGACATGAGCGTCAAGTGGACTGAGCCCACAATCACCACAAGATTTGAACAAATCTTGCGTAGTTCATACTTCCACCGGCACCTGAGGATTGAACCGACTCTCTCTATTTCAACACCCACCATCTCCTCAACTTCTTCGCGTAACTCCTCCTTGGAGAGATTGACTCTATGCGAGATGTAGAACAGCAAGTAGATGAACAGATTTGTGTTATTCATCCAGCTGAGGTTAAGGATGATCGTTGCATGAAAATTGGTGATACTACCTGGGGTGAGAGCTTGTATGATGGTTGAGACAAGAATGGCGAAGCCAGTGATGAGAATTGTCATGGATTGTGTCTCAAAGCTCTCGAGTTTGGTGTGTGATATCCTTCCGCCTTTGAGAGCTAAAAGCGCAGGAGCGAAACTGAGTAGGTTCTGGGCATATATGGCAGTCCTCACACCGATGCCAGAGATATCCGGATTGGCAGGAAAACATGAGTCAGTCATGGTAAGCGTATTGTCCACGTAGTGGGTGAAAGTACAGTAGCAGAAGCTTCCACAGCCTTATGGCATTGCGTATTACAAACCTTAGAAGCAGCTTCGTTTGCTGCATAGCCTCAAACATGTGAATGTACCATTCAATGTCTCGTGGCGCCTATTTGCGATCATTGGCTTGAGAACTGGGGGAAAACAAAGAGCAAACGACGGCCCTTGTTGCGCCACCCTCAAACCAGGATGACCATCGACAATCTGTGATCACGAAAATGGTTCTCTGGATATCGTATTGTCCACAAGCATCCACTGGAAAGGACAAGCAGCCTGTGAATAAGTTCCCTTTTTTCTTTAGTCCCCCTTATGACCGAAGGCGCCCAGTCACACGTCGCACGTCACTTTAGACATTCACAGCTATTGTGTGAACATCCCACCAGCGTGTGATCTCCATGTC
>QFEW01001091.1:0-19986 GCA_003316525.1 Termitomyces eurrhizus
AGGGTCTGCCTCGAGTGAGGCAGACGTATCAATAGTAGCTAAAGAATCAGAGCACCTCAAGGGCTGAGAATAGTACTAACAGATAGTGTTGAAAGAATAGAAACAGTAATATGAGAGAATGACAGAAGAAATAAGAGAATGAATGAAAGGAGAGTGAAGAGATAAGGAGTGAAAGAAGGAAAAAATGAGGAGTCCCCTGACATTGTTGAAGCATGGGAGGGGTTTTGTCAGCAGATAGTGGCATGGCTCCAGAGTGTGGAGGTTGCTCTGAGCCAGGTCCTTCCTGGGTGGGGTGAAGGGGACCATCCATTGGACAAATGCAGGGAGCAATCTGCTGCCTGGAAGTCAGGATCAGGCTCAGTTCTGAGCTAATGGCAGTGAGAAATGTCAACATTAGATTGTCATTATCCAAGAGGATGATGGTTTGGTGGCCCACCCTCTCCTTGAAGATTAGGTTTCTGCTTGTGATGATCAGACAATTTGTATGGTCATAAAGATGGCAACCATGGCTTGAATATCCAACCAGTGTGTACTTCACCAATTTAGGGTTAAGTTTAGATCTGATGAGCTCGTCAGAGACCTGGGCATAAGCAATGCAACCAAACAGATATAAATGTTTCATGTCCTGCCTCTTCCCAGACCACTTCTCCTCAGAGATCATGTTGGGGTGGCAAGTTCAAGGCAATTGGTTTTTGGTTTTGGGTGTAGATGATGGTGGCTGCTGCTTCAGCCCACAAGCTCTTTGGGAAACCACTTTTAGCAAGGAGGCATCTGACTCTGTTGAAAATGTTGAAGTCTAGTCCATGATACCTGTAGAGTACACGATGTGAGCTATGTCTCCTCAGTCTAAGTGTACTTGACTCTGATTGCCTACCTGTAGAGTACACAATGTGAGCTATGTCTCTAAGGTAGGGTAAGTAAAGTGTCTGTCGTATGTACAAGACGTTAACTCACCCTCAGTCTAAGTGTACTTGACTGAGGGTGTATGTGTGTACAATGCTGTCTATATGTACTATAATGTGTCGTTCAGGGATGATACAGGTATATGGAATTTTACGGTCAGAGTCAATAAGTGTTGCCACTTATGGTGTCGTCTAACAGAAAACAGTACAGATGGACCATTCCATGGCTCCATTCTGAGAATGCACATAAGAAACTACCTGTATTAGCATAATACCAGTGTCTTGGCAGTACCATTGCCATAGATAAGTTACCCATTCCCTTCCACCATTGACCTGTATGATTTTGATTTTGTTCCTGGTCTGGTGCTCAGCCTTGGTGACATAAGATTTCAGGGCCAAGAGAGTCGTCTCCCTTGCTTTGGTTGTCAGATATGTGCCATTTAATCAGGAAGAGCCTGCATCCATGAACATTATTAAGTAGAGAGTGCCCCCCAATGATGCAACAGTCACAGGTCCCCAGAGGTTGATGTAGACCTTTTTTCCCACCATCTGGATGTTTTCAGAGGTGCCATTATAGGAGCATGTGGTCTGCTTCCTGAGATCCAATCTTTGCAAAGGCCTGGTGAGTCAGATTTCCTTTGGATATGGAGGCCGTCAACCAATTGATGGGTCTCCAACTTCCTGATTGATTGTAGCCCAGCGTGACCAAAGTGTCTGTGCCACAGGTCAAGGGAGACAGGTTTGTCAAGCAAGGTCACCACAAGAACCTTGGGAGTGGAGGAAAATCTGGTGGAGGTGTGAGCTGGGGGCAGTTTGTCCATGGCAGTCCCCTTTTGACTTGTAGGTTGAATGACAAGAAAGTACATTCAATTTTTTTTCTCCAACCATAAAGGTGCATCCTGCCAGGTCAGTGAAGGTGGCTTTTCTTCCTTTGAAAATGACTGAGAACCCTAGGTCATCAAACTTTCTGATCAAAACCAAGTTTGCAGCCAGCTTGGGCATATGCAGGGCAGACTTGAAGGCCAGGTTGGGATATGTGACCATCTATGGTTATGGTCCTTTGAACAGTTCCCTCCTCCAGAATATTAAAAACATCCCCAGTTTGCTGCAATACCTTGTTGAGGGCTGGAGTAAGGTTTGTAGTCTTCAAAGTTGGAGTGTCTGATGAAGCAGTGGTCCATTGCACCAGAATCCATGTAGGTGGATACTTTGTCACTAGGAATGGACAAGCCAAAAACACTGGCCAGGATCTCAACTTCTGATAGGTATGACTCCAGTAGGTTGGAAGCCAAGTCATAAACAGTGGCTGGAGCAAACTGTGGGTGTGCCATCAATGCATAGGTAGTCTGAGGTGGTGATGCAATGGTCATGGCTAGATTTGTGGTGGGAGTCTGATTTTGGGGCTGTCTAGGCAGGTGTGGCATTCTTTCAATGTCCAAAGTTGGGAGGGAATTGACCCTCTTTTCCTCCTCCCTTCCAGTAACAGTTTTTGATTGAATGTCCTGTGTGTCCACAGTTCATGTTTGTGCACACTAATTTCTTTTGGGTTTGTGTGGTCTTAGCAAGTAGTGCAGATGATGTCAAATCAGCACCAGCTGACAATCTTTCTTTTAACTGTTCCCAATGGATGTTAAGACCTGAGATAAGTTCAACAGAGGTCTTGGTTGCCTGTAGCAATGCCACAATGAAATCCCATGAGGCTGGAAGCGATGAGATCACTATTGCTCAGAACTGGTTGTCCTTGATGTCTGCTCCTTTTTTGACTGCATTATTCCACTTCAACTGAAGATTCACAATATGTTCTTGGAAATCCATTCCATCAGAGTATTTTGCCACTCTCAATACATTTTCAACCGAGTTTGCCCCTAAGTCTGACACTGTTCCATAGGCTTCTTTCAGCATTGACCATGCCTTTGCTGCAGTGTCTGACATTTTTATACCCAGTCTGACCAGGTTTTTGGTGTTGTATACAATTAGTGCCAGTGCCCATGCATTTTGGACCTGCCATTCCTGGTAGGACAGGGTTTTGTCCCACTACTCAGTTGCTGGTGGGGCTGGTACTGTCATTTTTGGGTGTGGGGTAACTATGGTTTCATCAAGGTATCCTTTGGTGCCTCTGAGTTTTGCTGCCAGAAGGACTCTATCACGGAACATAATGTAGTTTGTACCATCAAATAAAAATTTGTCTGGGAATGTTGGGGGATTGCTGTTACCTCCAATAGATGTAGTGCTGGTTATATTTTGTCAACGTGTGTAGTGTAAGTAAGCACTTTTCAGGGCCAATAACCTGTAATATGCAGTAGGTAATGTAGTCCTCAGTTCAGTGGAATGAACTCTGTTTGACCTGTAATACACAGTAAGTAATGTAGTCTCCAGGTACCATGAGTATTTAGATCGACAAGTAAGTAAAGGACGTACCCTCAGTTCAGTGGAATGAACTGAGGGTCTATTCTAAGATAAATCCTACATATGGAAAGACCAAAAGTGTGGCTTGAGGAACTATACAGGACGATCAAATCCGATCGTACTGGAGTGGTAGAAAAGGGAAAAGAAAGGATTTAATTAACCGGGAAGTAACCGACGCCGCCGCCACAGCGGTGAGTCTATTCCAACAGGGTGGGTGGGGTGGTTGTTGTTGTTGTTGTTGTTCTCGTCTGTCTTGGCTCTGTTGTGGAATTTGATCGATTGGCTCGGCATCTCTGCTTCCATTTCGGCTTACTGGCATCTCGACCTCTCTGGTTACTGTCAACTATTCAGCTTCGTTGTCTTCGTCGTTTTTGTTTAACTGAGGATTCTTTCGTCTTATCTTGGACGGTACTACGACTTCTCTTCCTTACTGGAGTCTGTCTGTTACTGGGCGACTCTTTATTCTTACTGGTGCTCATCTGTCACTGGTCTACGAACTTCCATTGCATCGCGACGAACGATATCTCATGCCTACACCGCATCCTCACATTTTTCCTATCTAATCCAACTTCAACACTTACACTTGCCTTTCCGCACTTTCAACTTCGTACCCGATCCATCAATTAGCCCAACTCACTGCCACAACGTTTTTTTTCATAAATCGACAATTCGGTAAATCTTGGTCATTGGTCAGTGGTCTATCACAACTCACAGCTCACAGCTCACAGCTCACAGCTTACAACACATGACTCACGACTCACGACCCATAATCACTCCCTGCAGGACACAGAGATCAACTGCATAAAGAGTAGCACCTTGGTTAAGCATGGTCACACTTGCAACAATGCACTGCGACACACTCATAATAACTTGGATCCCGAGTTACGATACCACTTAGTTCGTTCCAGTGATTTGACTTCATAAGCCAAGCATGACCCTTCATTTCGGCTGGAGGGTGTATGTAGCGCCTCTGTTAAATTGTGGACGGAGTGCTCCTGTCACAGGCATCCCTAACTAATAATGACATGATGTTGGGAATACACCAGCGATCAATGAGCCTGATGGCCGGTAATGGTTATAGCAATGCGTTCTCAAGACAAGCCACCTGATAAAGGTGTATTATTCGAGGAAGGGTGTAGTTGAGAAATCCATGCCTAATTGTCAGCAACTGACGTGCAGATTTGGTTTGCCTAGACAAAGCAAGTATACTCAGTATCGTGCACGTCTATGCGGTACGAACTGAATCATTCATTTACCTAGACAAAGCAAGTATACTAGGTATCCGAAAATAAGTAATGTAAATGTAATAAACGGTAATGGTGCACACACCTCAGTATCGTGCACGTCTATGCGGTACGAACTGAGGTATGGCAGGCAGAATAAAAAACATTTTAAGGGCATGTAGCCGAACCCACGTGATCTATGTCGCTAAGCGGTAACAAGTTATCGCCCCCCTTTGACACTAATTAGGTGGGAAAAGGGGTAACCACAGGTGGTCGGTCAAAGACAAATGATAATCATGTGTGAAAAGATGAGAATCCGCAGTACAATCTACGAAATCGTGGAGAACAAGAAGACTAATAAGTAGCAACTCATGTACTCATGATCAGTACATGATCGAGATATTAGCAGGGGTGATGTCCTTTCTGATCTGGAGCAGACGTTGTGATTCAAAAGTATTGTTGCATGAGCAAAATGTCAAATCCATACGATTTGGACTGACTGGATTTTTATTTTTAGGAAGAAACTAGGTCAGCATGCATAAAAATGTAATTTTCAAAGATAGAGGTTGAAAATCAAAATCACGATCTAGAGGACAAAGCCTTGATAGGATCAAGCAATTGGTTCGAATGATAGATGGCATCAAGCATAGGGAGTTGAAACGATGGACGTCTTATGTGAATATAAAACTCCAAGAAGAGCAGACATGGTGCTTAAGCCTTCCGCAATGACAGTGACTGTCTCAGGAGATGTTCTCGACGCCGTAATTGGTCTGGGCAATGACTTGTAAATCAATACTTCTAGAGTTGGCATCGTACTCACATATCTTCTAGGTATGCAATGAAGGTCAATAACAATCGACAGAAACATTTCAGATTGATTTCTCAGATATCCTATAGTTGTACTTCATATCAGTCTCAACACTGTGGTTTTATGACTATTTTCTTACCCTTCGAGATGAGGTATGATCCCTTCTGTGTAGGCATGCCTTCTACAGTAGTGTTAATTACATCAACAGGTTGAATATGCCTGGAAAGGCGAGAAAACGCTAGGCAAGTTGATTGTCATGGATGCTCTGGCTTCTATAAAATGGCCTGGTTAATAATTCCTTGTAGTTTTCTGGCTGTTCATCTTGGTATGTGGATCAAACAAATGTGACATTTGCAAAGGTCTCTGACCTGTTCAGAATCGATATCTTTCTCCTATCTTTGTAATCATTGCAGTGGTTTGTACGTTCCTTGATACCTGTCTCTCTCAATGGATTCTGAGAAAAATACCATTAGCATATTTTCTCCATGCATGGACTATTGAAGTATGTTATTTCTCCACTGTCACGGCTGAATTTCCGGTATTAATAGCCTTTTGAATTGTCAGATGTCAGTCTCAAGTACCCTATGTATTGGTACACCATTTTTCTGAAGGCCTAAATTAACAGCTGCACTCGATATGCTGCTTTTGAAATCATTGGATTATTCATCATGACAAATATTGCCGAGATCTTTGTCACTCTACGGTAAGTACTGCCTACAACTGTACATGCAGCCATTTATATCTACATGCATGATAGTGTTTATGCCTTGCTTGAAAAGCCAAAGATCGTTCTTTATGCCTCTGGCTTCATGATGTTTCTGCAATCAGTGTTGACACTTTACACCATGTCCCAAGCTTTCGGAGGAACAGATAATCCGGCAATTCTTTTGGCTGGGGTGACTCCAGATATACCTGTTCTTCCAGATATTGACGTGTTTCATGGTAAGGTAATTCAACCAATTATAGCTACTCATCTCACAATCTTTAGTTTGTGTTGCTATTTCAGCGGGAAGATCAGACTTGAAGTTTGAACCCTTGTTACTCAAATGTCAAAATTTTTAACTCACTATTGTTAACAGGTTTCCAACTGGAGACATCTACCTATCCCTTTGTCTTGCTTTTGATGGCCTTGCTTTTATTGGCATTATCTATGGTGTTGCGAAAAAGTCACAGAACTCTCAGTTGAGGATGCCTGTATTAGAGGTATCAAGCGGGATGGAATTCTGTACTTTTTTGTCCTTTTCTCATCAAATCTTGTGTGGCTTATCCTTCTTCTGGATGCTCGTGTGAGTACCTCTGTTAACTGCCTCACATTGCTATATCTAACAATTTGACTAGCCCTCACTAAAATTCTTCCACAATCAGTAAGCTCATTATTATTGCAGTGACTTGTCTGAATTCTAGGTTTTCTGCAGGCCAGCAACATAGTGAGTACTCTTATATCTGCATGACACTCTTTTCTCACACTGTGCTAGCATAACTGCAATTATGATCAACCGGATAACTTTGAATCTGAAGAAGCAGAGTCAAAAAAATTCAATAATAACATGGAGCACGAGAACCTTTGAACACATTGCAGTCCAAGTCAGAAAAGAAGATACAAGAGAAGAATAATTTGAATATTGAGTGGAGGTTATATGTTGCATATTCCTACATCATAAGTATGTTTACCAAAGTATAAAGTGTGTATATAAGTAAATATGTCATATGTCTGTCATAATAAGATAATTAACGGAAGAAAAAGGAAAACATACTATAAAGGTGATGTCATAGATTGATGACCGAAGTTACGCGTCATATTCCTCAACAATCCATCGAAGCAATGCATATGTTATGCCGTTGTTCAACCAATTCATTATAGGCGTAAATCCTTGACATGCATTTCAGGTCACTCCTACTAGACGCCTGCGTCACGCTGCGCCTCTTCCAGTTGCTGCAACAGATCTGGAATTGGACGATGCAGTCGGCCACCCTCACACTCAGGGCAATCATTATATTTTGCCCTCCTCGCCTCATCTCTATACATCACCGCATGCCAATGCTCTTATCTTTGATGAGCTCTCGGCCTCACAGTATTGGGACGAAGGCCGACGTTATCCTCCCCTAATAGATCATTTGACGGAGATGTCACCTCGTAGTACACTGAACACTGAACAAACGCGCAAGTAACACCACAAGTCAACCCAATGAGCCGAATCCCAAATCCGCAAATGGTGCCGCAAGTCAACCCATAAGCCAAATCCCAAACCCGCTGGTCAACCCCAGAAGTCAAAATCCAAACCCCAAGCCAAGCCGGTCCCTAGTGTCGATGAGATAAAAAAAAAACTTCGAGTCGACCCTGACCAGTCTCTGTTCTATTCTGGTTCAACTGGATCATTCATGACTCCAGCACGCAAGCGAGCGACAGAGAAGAATGAGAAGATCCTTGACATGGCATGGACCGACCGAACCATGCCACAGTCTATCAAGGCATTTGGTAAAGCAGGGATTAAAAAGTTCTGGATAACAGGTCACAGGCATTTGCAGAACTCTCGTCAGGGACGGTGCATGTCCTTTCGGAAGATCACGTTGGCGTCGATGACTTTGACCCGAAATGAGTAGGGGCGAGGGTTGAACGTTGAATGGCTGGCGTTTCGGGCGAATCCCCATGTTACAAAGGTGGTCAAGGTCACCAAGGCAGGAGCGGAACAAATTCTGTGAGACAAAACTCATTCGTCTGCGCCTTAGTACATTATGTCAATACTTTGTCATTAGAGTATTAGCGAGTCCTTCAAGTGAATTCATGTGAAAAAGCGGCGCAGGCTATAGTGATGAGAATTCCCGTTATGAATGTGCGCAAGTATCTACCGTGAAAGGCTAACACTCACCTAGGACGGTGGACTACCGCTCATTATCCTGAACATCGCGGCTGTATTTCAGGCAACGACTACCGCAGAAAGTGACCGGTGATGGTGTGACTAGATGGTCCATCGTTTCTCATTTGCAGTGTGACCGCGGTAATAGTTTCATCAAAACCCTCCAAGGGATACACTAAGTTTCATGTTCAAGTGTTCGCGCAGTACTCAGAGTTGCCTGAATAGACTTCCGTACACCAAAAGTACGTCAGTCATGTAGAAACTTTCTAAAACGGCGATATATAACGTCGAAACATAACTTCTTTAAAACCGTTCGATTACGCGACTGATGACTCTAAAACATCCACAACCATTGCGTGGTTTTCTTCCTTTGCAAGCTCGAGGGCCGTCTTTCCGACAAGATTCTTCAGCCTCGGATCTGCACCTTTTGCCAGGAGAAGCTGTACGGCATTGAGCTGGCCGGCCACTGCTGCCTGATGCAGAGCTGTTCCCATCCCGGTGTCATGATACATGAGGTTGTCTGCGTACTCCGGGCACAGCAACTCATCGATTTCGGCTCCTTTCGCAAGCAACAGCTCAATCATATCCGTGCGCCCATAGCGCGCAGCATACTTGAGAGCATTGGTGTTGTTTATCCGTGCCCCGCCCATATCAATGAGTATCTCAACGCTTTCGAGGGACTCATTGATCACAGCGGTCTCGAGAGCGGACTGAAATGCATTGTTGCAGTTTAGATTCGGGTGCGCACCGCGTTCAATAGCCCATTTAAGCACGGAGGGTGAGTCGAGGCAAAGGGCTGGAAGATCGCCTAAGTACCCTAGGTAAGTATTTATGTCCTAGCCGGAGTCGAGGAAAGCTTGGAGAACATCGAGGTGATATCCAGGTTCACAGGCTACAATGAGACCATCGGCATAAAATGTCGAATCGAGGCCTCGAGAAAGAAGGAGACGATGGATGCGGAGCCGGTACGGCTGGCAAGTTCAAGCAAGTCGATACTAGGGGGAGTGGAGAATTGACTGGCCCACTCGTCGAGGAGGAGAGTTGTTCGTTCAAGATCGCCATTGGTAATGGCATTATTAATGTCATCAGCGACTTGTGCTTATACCATTGACGTCAGAGTTGGAGGACATTTCAGCTGCAGAGAATAGAGCTAACCCTTCCTGGTTAATTGAGAGTGAATATGATTCGTAACCAAGGACTTGGAGAAATGACCCTGTTTTGTATCTAGATGCAACAGAGCGTCGTTATTACATTGTCAGGAATGATGGACAGGAGATCCATCATTTGTGTCACAAACGAGCCCAAACTTATCATTGCGCAGTATAAGTCAAAAAATGTCACTGACCGGACCACAATCCTGATACCAATATTGCTATGAGATTGGGTCTTGTATAGTATGAGCGCTGTTTAACTGCTTTAATTTGAATGAAATCCACGTTCCGTTGTTATAGGGATTGTCCGATATGGAACAACAGGACTAGACTGAATGGGTTTCAAAGGATTTTGAGATTCCCTTTCCTACAAAACTGCAGGAGAAGGGGGGGCGAGCGTACAAGTTTGAGGGTCTGGATGTGACAGAGCAGCGGGTGTTGCCGACGTCGGAGTGACTCAGGACTTGACCCACACTTGTTACGTATATACCTTTCAAGGAGAAAACCTGCACGGTCGTTGCAGGATGATGGGCGCTAGACAAAGCCAAACCAGTAGGCCGCCGCCACACTCGATGATGTTGATATATTTTTGACTCTCCGGCAACATAAACAAGTCAACATCCCGACATGCTGTGTTTTTACCCCTTTCGAACGACACAGAGTTCTATCACACAGCACCACAGCACTTTGTTAATAACATCGGTTCGTTCCGGAGGGCCTCTGGTCTACTTACAAGGTGAAACCCACTTCAACCTTCCTCGTTACCTCTGATTGGTCGCTCCCCGCCATAATGTCGAACAGGAAACCCTCTTAGCGTTTTTTCCTGTTCCTTCAACTCTTTGTCTTCTTGCTCGGTGACATCTACGAAACGCTACATGAGATCGATTGGGCCCTCGAAATTTGGAATGCCTTTTCCTCTTGAACGCCGAATGACCTGTGCGGTGGCTCATGGATATTCAAGACATATTTCATTTCTGGAGTCTGACAACCAGTCTATCGTTGTGTGATTCAATATGTCTCTCTACTTTACTCTCTACGTTGGCGAATTTATTCCCGTCTCATCATTGTCATCAATGCCTGGCTCGACCTCGCCGACGACGACGCGGGAAAATCATCACTCATCACGTGGAAGCTGCGGTCAGTTATGCGTGCGCACTTGTTATCTCGCCGCTGGTACAACGCCATTACTTTCTGGACAAACGTCTCACTGAACTCACCCAGCGTTTTTGCGATGCCTTTCCTATCGGTGCGCGATAAATCTAGCTCTGAGGGGACTGGAAATCCAAGAGGGGAGGTAGAAAGTACGTATCTGCTACTTTTGATGTCCACAAACTTGGTCGTTCTTACGCCATTCGTCCTCTCTACTTTCGCTTGTAGTCTCGCATGAGTATAATGGCTCTTCAGATTCTGCCACAGAGTCTGAGCTTGTGTTAGGGAGCACGAATCAACATACAACGTAAGCTTTCATGGGCGCTTCTCTCTCATGCGTTCTCAACGATAGAAACTACCAGGCGCAAAAAGATCATTGCCTGGTTTAGGAAGCTGAAGGAGGCACTGAGTATCCGGAGGAGGAGGCCAACATCAGATACAGTTCAGGCTCGTTTTGGGTTTTGTTGACCTGACTTTGTCCGAGTCTGATATCTGGTCTTCGGTTTAGGGAGGGTGGTATACCTTATTATATGGAGCTCGCGTTGACCGCAGGACTTTCTATCAGTATAGAGGTGCCAATGATCTTTTCTAAGGAAATCACGAATGGACCTATCTTGATCATGCTCGTCGTATCCACATGCTGTCTATCTTATGCTCTGTTTATTTATCTAATTGTAATTAATCAGCTCTGTCGTCGTGGAACATATAGTACGAGCTTGTCACCTCAGATGGTCGTTGATTCCTCAGGTCTTCGTATACCGACCTAGCCTTTAGATGTAGTTTGGATTTCCTGTTTGATTCGAGATTGAGTTTGAGTTGGTGGAGAGTAACTGTCCAATGACAATCGTGCTGAGCTTTGCCCTGCTGGTCCAGGACCTGACGAGTGGAATCAACCCCGCCTGTTGGAACTCGAGAGATTGGTTGCCAAGATAAATGAACGTTGCTCCGTCCACGGGCACGCCCAAAAATCCCCGGCGCGAGTCTGAAGACTGACTGATTTCGACACCATCACAGAGCGGCAGTGATAAAGGCCTTTTGACTTGGCTCAAATTCAACGGATCTATTTTGCGAGGAAAAACTACGAACCAGGCGTTTATTCAATTTAGATCATAGACTCGTTATATAGCATTGTCTAGCTTTAATATCCAATATTCGACGCTTCTGCACCTTTCTCCGGCGTCATGCCAGCAGATGTTTCTTGTGATAGCGATGTTTAGATAACCAAGAACTGGTCACAGACCACATAGATGGATATAATACACGAATAAGATGAAATCCTTAGGGGAGTGGAACTTGATGCGACTCCCGACATCTGGTCAGCGACGCTGGCGGGACCAGAAATCTCGACTGCGAATTCCCCGTAAGAAAACAAAGCACCCGCCATGGTGCGTTTCAACTTGCCCGACCTATCGAATTGTATAGCTGTCGTCGGATAATGTTGATTCAGACAACAAAATACAGAACGCACCTCGACACCTCTGGCAGATGGTCCCTTCTTACGTCGTGTGAACCATCCGACGATCCCTCCATGTCTAAAAGAACTCAAATCGTTGAGCATGTGTATTACGAAAAACACGTACCTCGTGTCATTGTAGGGCTCGGTGGTTGCATGCTCTCTGTTAGGGCCGGGATCTTTCAGAGCTAGGGTTATGAAATAACGACGGTATATGATACAAATCACACGCTTTAGAAGCAGTGAAAACGTACCTCCTGCGAGAACCATTGGATTGCAGATTGCTTGAGAGCTAGGATAACGAAGTCACTGTAGCACGATTAATGACTTTAGTGATAGAAAGATTCCTTCAGCGAATGACGGTCGTTCCAAAAGGCCGAGGCACACGACATGGCCGGCAAGCGTCTTATTTAATTCTCCGCCCTTGTCGGCGAGGTCGAAGAAACGTTGAAGGTGGCGATAAGAAATGCACAATTCGACAGAAAATACATGGAAAATGCGAGAAAGGCATTGGATATTACAAAATAAAAGATCCAGCGATCAGAAACCAGAATTGAAATATATATCTTCAGTAAGCCACACAGGTCATTTGGGCGCATTCGAGACTACGACGAGCAACCGCACACAACTTGAAGCGTGCTGAAATTCGAGCCGGTGGTAAGTCGATTTCAGAGTGCTACGAGACCAGGAGACTGAACAGGAGAGAAAAATTATTAGGAGGCTTTATATGAGCATTTTGGTCAGAATTAGGACCAATAACGATGAACGGGGTACAAAGGAAGCAGACAAGACTGAAACACACATTGCAAGCTTAACATTAGAGAAGAATCCGTGGGAATATATCGATTTTGAACTGTAGGCTGTGCAAGGCTGTGTATTATTGCAAGGCTGTGTACTATTTTTGGATCTAGTGATCTGCCGCGTCGAAAGAGGGGTTGCGGCATCGCGACTTACTTAGTGTACCGATAGTAGTATTTCTTAGTCGTTTACGCGATAAATTCCTGTTTACACAAGCGATGAACAAGGGTACGAAATGTAAGTCCGCAGAGGAAAACCGAACGTGTTTTCAACGTGTTTTGATATATCCGAGTATCGCGATCACATGCTGCTCACTTGTTAAGCCAGTACCACCACGGGTACCAAGACTTGTTTTCGCGTCCTTCCCTTCCACTCCCTTATATTTTGCTAAATTCTATGATTCGGTATCCTGTGCCTGCGTCATCTGTTCCGGGTTTCCATTTGGTGACAGGGTGACATGCTCTTTTGAGCGTCCATTCTCTTTGGCTACCTATTATTCCTCTTGGAAAAACAGTGGAACGTCCCACGTTGTCTGCCCAACGGTCCAAACCTCAATTGGAGCTTTATGACATGTGACGAAGTTATAATCAACCTTAGACACGCCCCAATATCCCAGTCCCAGTTCGAGAGCAATAACTTGTTTGAACCTGAAGGCAAATCGGTTACATCTGTCTTCTCTCGAGCTATTCAAAATGATGCAATACCTCCTTCCGCTATCATCGTGACAAATTTTGGAGACATCGCCGTGTTCTTTGCCTCATAATTTCACAATCCACGAGCCATCTTCGAAAGAGTATCTATCAACGCAGGTCTCTCTGGCTCTGCAAGTCATTTCAAGCGGAGGATGATATGGCTTTGGGGAGACCTGACGCAGCGCAGTCATAATAATATATTTTCTGTATAATGAACAATTTGAAGTTCGAAATGTAAAGACGATTTGTTAATTTCATAAACATATAACAAAGTAATAAGTTCGCACCTGAAGTTCGAAATATAAAGACAATTCGAACTTCAGGGCATTGAAGACTTTAAATAAGCTTTGGAATGCTCTTCGTACAAGTGGATGCACCCGATTCATCTTCTTGGTATCCATCCAGGCATGAAGGATCGGCCTCTGACTCGTGGGGGGGTCCACACTAGGGAGAAAATCATGTCAGATTAGAATCCGAAAGACAAGACTGAGCGAGAGTACTTACAAAACAACATATCCAGCTATTTCCCCTTTGTGGAGAGTACGCAAGGCCTGGGGTTCTTGAGATATGAGAGCTCTGTAGACGAGATCTTGGAGTGGACCGTTGAGCCGTGTTCTGATAGTTGAACTGAAGGCGACTTTGGCGCTACTGAACATGGTGTGGCATGTAGATCTGCAATTTGCATGTCCTTTAAAGGGAGCGTAGAAGGTTGTACCAACCATATGCACGTTCATGCTTGATGGTCTGATTTACGGATCTAAACCATCTCTGTCAGGCTTAGAAGGAAGAAAAGACGATCAATGCGTTCTGGATATGGCAGGAGACGTGCGAGGATGGTTAGAACAAATGGCGCGCGCCAAGTGAAAATTGACAACTTGAAGGGAAAGGCAGATGTTGGTGTAGTGATAGACAGGCGTATGAAGACACAAGTTCTCGACAACGTACACGAGACATTCGACGATCACAGAGTGCAATCCCTATGTCTGTCCTGTGGTTCCAAAGCAGTGGATGTGCCTGTCGACACACCGTGCCCTCTTCTGCTCCACAGCTGGCTTGACTGCCATTGAAATCCTCGGACGAACGCCGTCAACCAAGAGATTCACGTTTTGTGTATATTTCTTGCAAGTTTGGCGAGAAACAACGTGTGTTGTCCCCCAGGCGTTGTCTATGGATCCCAGAGATCCGAAGAAGCCAGATGGAGAGATATGATGATTCGAACATAAGGATACGATGATGTACACGGGCGCTTGGGACCAAGAAATGAGAACTACATTGGTTGATTTTCCCTCACTCCGACTCTGTTTGAGTTCAGTGTGTGTTCGTCATTGTTAGGGTATAGGTGACATCATCACATGTCACCTCACAGATGCAAAGGCTGATTTCTTCGGGGTCCTGAAAGGTCGGCAGTCGAAGGTCATCTTGGCCTTGCCGTTGTAACAAGAAGTGCTTGTTGTGAAGGTCCCAGTGGATGTACCACAGTTTGTCAAGGTTGATGGAGTCTGTGACCCTCGATCCATACCTTCGGCGAAATCTTCTTCTTTTCTTCAGCGATAAATCTGGTTATATCCTCTTGTTGCACGAAATTGAGAATCAGGTAATCAGTGCCCGGTTCCTTCAAATCTGAATTCATGTTCCGCCAACTTGTCACCATTTCGGAGTAGCTCAACTCCGAAATTCTGTGGCAGGAACCAAAAGTCGATTGTGCCAGGCGAACCGAAATAACGACCAACTTCGGGGTCGCATTGCTGACCAGGAGCGGGAAATCTTTTTGTAGAAGAATGGAACACGTGTTGCAGAGCCGCTTCATACACCATCATATCTTGTCCAAAACTAATCGATTGCTGAAGATATTCAAAGCTTCGTGTTCTGGAGTATCCGCGGAATCATATCATGCAGGGGCAAGGGTCTGAGCTGTCCGGGTGTGCCAGTTTTCCACTTGTCCAGCAATTGGTAATGAATGGATTTTGAGACGAAGAACAATCCAGAGATTGTTGGCGCGACAAAGCAATTATCGATCAGCTCGTGGAGAGCAAGCAAGTTACTTTCTGTCTGCATTCCCCTTGGGAACCAACCCTCTGAGATGAGCAGCATAGTTTGCAAAACCTTGGGTGCTTCAGCTTGATATTCGAGATGTGTCAAGGAGCCCAAGCTTGCAAAGGTTCTGAATGAACGTATTGCAGAAATGCCACATCTTGCGATGAAGAGCAGACAAGCATTTCACTTCGCGATCGGATTTAAGAGGTATGGTTCAGCATTGAGGTTGACCTCGGGGTTTGATGCATTAAGATATTGCAGGAGTGCGACTGTAAGTCCCACGTGGCCGCCAAGAAAGGCATTGATGTATTGAGAGGCATACTGATCGATCGGCAAGCCTTTTCTTCTCAGCTTGTAGGTCTCGTACATGGCCTGGGTTAGAATCCAGTAATAACGTTTGAAAGTCAACTGGTTGTATTTCGATCGATGTTTGTCCCCCTTTGCGAGCCACAGATGATTACATAAACCGGCAAAATTTTTGACTGTATGACCTTGAGTGTGCAGAAGGGGTGGAACCGACTCAACTCGTTCATTTTCTGCACCTCATAGATGACAAGAAGGCGAGGGCTTGCTTCCCAATCTGTGTTCTTCAGATTGAGTAGCCGATGCTATCCGTCGCATGCCAGTGCTGTTGCTTGCTGATTGACTCCTTGTGGTCCAGCCTGCTGAGTGGTCATTCCCCGAGCATCCTCCACATCCCCAGGGGTGAGACAATAGTATTGGCTATCAGCAAAAAAGATACTTGTATCGCATGGCAAGGTTGTGCAGCGATGACCGTCTTGCCGGTGCCAGGCGGAGCTCGTATGTGAAGTACGTGGTGAATAGAAAGGTCTTGAAGAATGGAATGATGAGCTTGACTGCGGAAGATCTCGGGGCAAACGTCTTCTTTGGAGAACGAGGGAGGTGGAGGAGTTGTGTCACAGATGATACTGTACACGTGCCCGTCCTGCAGGCTGTCACTCATTTGTGACGGGCATGCCTTCTGTCCACCTCGTCTCACTTTCTCTGACAGTAAAGCGAGTCAGGTCCGTGTATTCCCTACCAAGGTATTCGTATAGTTTGGATGCTTTTATGTTAGCCGCGAACGAAAGATCGAGCTTATGATTGAGGCCCACTATGGCCTGATGCGAAATGACGACATGGATCGAAATAGCCGGTTCGAATCCTGGCAAGAGTGAGATGAGGAGGCTTAAGAAGATCGAATGTGACTATTACCCTCAGTCAAATCTTTCACCTCTGGCACCACCACCATGAAGTGGAGTCACCTTGCGCGCTGACTGGAGACTTGCTCCAGCAGTCAGAAAGAGGCCAGGTTCCATCAAGTGGATATGCCTTTCCGTACTCTGCGGTATCTTTCAGATCCTGAAAGTGATTGAAGGATTAGCAACCTGGGCTCTGACTTCGGAAAATGGTGGGTCATGTCTGGTATACCTTCCTCCTTCTCTTCATTGCGGGGGGCAATCCTTATAGGATGGAGCATTCTAGTAAATGTAGATGTTAGCATACAAATGGTAATACTTTAGACGGTCTTGTTCAGCCTTACCTCATCCAATTTGTAGAGCAGCAGCTTCTTTGCATCACACTGGATCTCAGAGTTCTCCTCTTTGACTTCCTTCTTCATGTCATCGATGTCGTCAGTTGGGAGCAATGCGTACATTGAAAGTCCCGTCCTGCCCGACTATTATCCCTTTTAACTTGTACATGTCGTTGCTCTTCGCTTGGGATATGGTGCGTGGTTGCTGCTGTGGGTTCGGATGTGCCTCGGTGAGAGTCCCAGAGTGAAATGCTAGTGTCGGCTCAAGAGGTGGAATTCAGCTGTGATGTCATCTTGTAACGGCCGTGACCATTCATCCCACACATCTAAAAATGTGACGTTATATTCAGCCTTAAGACTCCCCCCGATGCACCAGTTCAAGAGAACGGGATTGATCCGTCGAGTGGCAGATCCATCCCATCCCAGAATGTATTCAGTTCCTCTCAGGCAACCTCACCACATCTTCTCTGGGCCTCGTCCCCCACCTCCCCTCTGGCCACGGCGCATTGATTTCTTGCCACAATCAGGACCTGTTTCTCCCTTATCTTCCTTAAAATGGATGGACTCACAAGATGATAGTCGACTATCTTCACGACTATCTTCATATCTTAATCGGCTTCAGTGGAGTCTTCGTTCCGTCCATAAACGAAAGATTCTTTGGTTGATGAAGGAGGAATCTGTAAGGTCGAAGTACGTGTACATATATCAACTCTCAAAAGCTAAACCGACTTGTTTCATTTATCTTTCTTCTCCTCTAGCCTCCTACCGAACAAATATCTAGACCTTCTTCTCGAACCATTAGCATATGTTTTCAACCAGTTAAGTCATCCGAGAGTAGGCACTTTAAAATACAGCGCTTTCAAATTGGACGAAAGTGAGTCGGTATTGCATGGATTCTTATTCTTAATTAAACTTGTCCAGACATCTATGGAGCAGTCTTCTCATCAGAATACCTTGTCTTGCGTGAAATTAGGTCAATCATGGTCTTAGCATTGGTACTGTGCCTCCTTGATTTAAGGAGATCACTGATGTTATGTTCCAACAGCCCACTACTTTGTTTGAACCTGAAGGCAATGTTTCGTCATCGGTTACATCTGTCCTCTCTCGAGCTGTTCAGCATGATGCAATACCTCCTTCCGCTATCATCGTGACAAATTTTGGAGACATGGCTGTGCTTTTTCCTCCTTCATTTCACAATCCACGAGCTATCTTCGAAAGGGTTTCATCGTCGCAGGTCTCTCTGGCTCTGCAAGTCATTTCAGCGGCATGCATACATGGACTGCTTCTGGGGCCATTTTGGATTGATTATCCGGATCCTGGATATGAATTTTATCTTCCTGAAGGCCCAGCACAAAATCCCGATGGGCTTATGTTAAGTGACAATGACGTCCTTGCGACCCATCACCGCCATTCTGACTTCGATATCCCAACTTTGCTCCGAGATAGGCCAAGAGCGCTCCAATTCCTCCGTTGGCATAACAATATTCGGCGCAGATACTCGAAGCTTGTTGCTCAGCCTAATGACGTACTTAAAGTTCTTCCACTGAACACGCTCGATTTTAATTCACTTCGCCCTCTTTATCCGTTCGACATTCTTGAACTCCCACCAGACACAATCAAGCATATCGAGGAGACACAACGTCCGTCACCTTTGCAAGCCGCTGGGATTCTGTAACGTCTCATGTATCATGATTCCTTTGTCGTTGAGATCCAAGACATCATTTCGACGGGGTCCGACCGTGGTATATGCACTCTGTATCGCTGTAAAATTACATCGATTGACGACCAACACGTGACTTCATCTCCAAATCTCTGCCTGAAGCTCTTTGATGACCGGTTCCAAGTGTTTGACGAAATCACTGAAGAGGAAGTTAACAAGGTTCACGAAGAACGTATATCTTGGTGGCTCGATCCACTTGTCACGACGGAAACGTTAATAACCAACGAAATTCTTGCATTCAACAAACTTCAACCAGTCCAAGGATCGATTATTCCTTGGTTCTATGGTGCCCACAAGGTATGGGATTGCTTCGTTTCTTGCCCCTTGGGAAAAACATCCACGTACCCCCTTTTTTCTACTGTATAGTTCATATTACCCGATGGAACAGTTCTATATGGGCTTCTCATGGAGTACATTGAAGGGGAGTGGGTTAATGCCAACATCGAACCGCCATTAAGTCACGAGAGGCAGATCAAAATGGTGTGGATACTACCCCTCATCGTGGTCTTTGAACTGATTTGTTCATCAATTCAAGATTGAAAGTTGTCGTCATGCAGCCCGCATCCTTGATGTTGGCGACGTCAGTCAGCACGATTGGCATGGCGGACAAATGCTTCTCCATACTAATCCCATGACTCAAGTTGATCATGCTGTTCTAGTAGATTTTGGTCTAACAACTCAGACATATGACGAGGAGAACCTAAATCATATCGAAAATTATGGTGGCATGCTCCGAATTCTCCTCCATAGTAATTTCACACTTGATCTTGATTTAGTCTGGAAACATTTTGGAGAGCCTGATGACTGGGATCCTATCCTTTATGTGCAGGGCGATAAAGTTATAAATGCTCGAGATATGTTTTCATTCATTTCTGTCAGCTGATTTTTGCGTAACGGCTGATGCAGCTAAAATAGTAGACCTACTTGTATTCGTCAACTTTGTGGCTCTCAAATTTTCCTGTACTTTCACTTCAGTACAACTACCAAAACACGGTTCAACCGTCGACTCAGACCTCGTCTTCTAAGCCCTCATAGATCAAGAACCCCAGGTCTTGCGTACTCTCAACAAAGGCTCACTCATAGTCTTGTCTTTATGATCTTAGTCTGGAATGATTTTCTCCTAGTGTGGACCCCAACGAATCAAAGTCAGATATTCTAGATCTGCACCATTGACGGCATTCGAAGACCCGCGTACAAAAGCAACAGAAATGACTATTTTGCCTTCATCTTGAGTTCAAAGTTCTAATTCATTTTCGATTTA
>QFEW01001097.1:0-30478 GCA_003316525.1 Termitomyces eurrhizus
CACAGTTGTTTATTTAGGCAATTTTTGAGTTTTTAAGGTTTTGTTGTACTGTACAGTTGTTTCCCATGCTGATATTCTGTGAAGCACTCAATACATCACTTGCTTGTATGGGCTGTTGCTAGCACAGCATGTCCAAGATCTATTTGTTGACATTGTTTTATACAGGCCCTGGAAAGCTCCCGAGAAACCTTGTCCACAAAATAGCGGATTTGAGGCAAAATTTTGACCAAATATAAGTCCCAACTTTGCGGATTTAAGGCCTCTGATCATGCAAACTTTGTCCATAATATTGTGGATTTAAAGCCCTGCTGGATGAAATTTTTGAGATTTTGACAATAAAATTCTGAGCATTCAAGGCAATCTGATTTATGTATCAACTTGTTACATGTGTAATAGCACAAAAAATTGCATCATTGCTCCAATAATCCTCACCTCAGTAATTTTCAGTATGCCTGATGAGGCAAAAACATGGAAAGCTCTCTTGCATAGGGTGTGAGGAAGGCGGCACATTTGCAATATTGAAATCAAGTCTTGCAGAGTATCTTGCCCCCCTCTCTGATGCACTGCCACATCTGAGCCAGAGGAATGTGACTGCTGTCCATCCACTGCTATGTAGATCATATATTATCATGCAGATAGAATGGCATACCTATATCAGACAAGTTCCTGACATATATAAAAAGGGTAAGAGTTTGAGGTATGGCTCTGTTGATAGCTCAACAACACTGGAGAGCCTATCCTGGTTGTCACTTCGTGTCTATCTTCCTCTCAGGGTGGTGAGACATAATAATCATCCTCTTACTAATATTTATATGTTTTTTCATAATGCTGGATCCACCAATTCTGATGAAGAAAGTGATGAGGATACAGACACCACCAGGCCTGAGTTCACATGTAGTATCAACAGAAAGAAGTTCCATCTCCATATGCATGCCCACATTGACAACATCATCTTTAACCTTGCATGCCCTTGTTGGCAATGATGTAAAATTGAAACCTATTCTTGCCAAGGCACCTGTTCTGATCCAGGTGGTAAGCTATCTAGTAATTAGAGATATGCTAGCTATAGCTCAGTTGTGTGATATTGGCGCCAATGTTGTGCAAACAGAAAAAAAGAGGAAAAAAAAGAGAATTTTCTTTTTAAGATATATGTTTTGCATGAATTGTCTGTTATTGTGGATTTGAGGCCCCAAAAATTGCATATTTGAGGCCAAGATATGGGAAATTTTTAAACAAGGTTTTTTGGGAGCTTCTCAGGGCCTTTTTATACTGTTATAGTCTACTGCTTATATACGCATCTGCACAGAGGATGCTGCTTACACAATTTAGATAAACAAATAGTCTAATAAATCACATGACAACAAAAATTGAAGACATTTTTTGCACACTGACATAGGCTATTCATATGACAGCAAAAATCGAAAACAATATTCACACACTAACACAGGCTATTGTTTATTAAGTGTCTGGACATATTATTGCTTACACAAGCATCTGGCAGTCCAGTGAATCACATGGCAAAAATTGAAGACATTTTTCACATACTGACATAGGCTACTGCTTACTAAGTATCTGGACCTACTATTGCTTACACAAGCATCTGGCAGTCCAGTGAATCACATGGCAAAAATTGAAGACATTTTTTGCACACTAACACAGGCTACTGCTTACTAAGTGTCCAGATCTACTATTGCTTACACAAGCATCTGGCAGTCCAATGAATCACATGACAGCAAAAATCAAAGACATTTTTTGCACAAGCATTTGGCAGTCCAGTAAATCACATAACAGCAAAAATCAAAGACATTTTTCACACACTGACACAGGCTACTGCTTACTAAGTGTCTGGACCTACTATTGCTTACACAAGCATCTGACAGTCCAATGAATCACATGACAGCAAAAATTGAAGACATTTTTTGCACACTGACACAGGCTACTGCTTACTAAGTGTCTGGACATACTATTGCTTACTCAAGCATCTAGCAGTCCAATGAATCACATGACAGCAAAAATTGAAGACCTTTTTCTCACACTAACACAGGCTGTTGCTTATCAAGCATCTGGACATACTATTGCTTACACAAGCATCTGGCAGTCTATTTTTGCACAAGCATTTGGCAGTCCAGTAAATCACATGACAGCAAAAATCAAAGACATTTTTCGCACACTGATACAGGCTACTGCTTACTAAGTGTCTGGACCTACTATTGCTTACACAAGCATCTGACAGTCCAATGAATCACATGACAGCAAAAATTGAAGACATTTTTCACACACTAATACAGGCTGCTGCTTATACAAGCAATTCAGATAGACAAACAGTCTGATAAATCACATGACAGCAAAAATCAAAGACATTTTTCCCACACACCTACCTCAGCCTCAGGACAAAAATCAACAACAACAATCAAAATCACATGATGGCAAAAATTGAAGACATTTTTCCCACACATAGTCTGCTGCACAGAGAAACCTCGATCTATTCTAGATCTCGGAAAGTTTTATCATGAAGCACCAGTGTGGATTAGAAGTCACTTTCTAAGACTTCAAGAAAGCCCCAGAACTATCAGTACTACTTGCAACCAAGTATTACACCATCATGACTCTTGCTCTACAATCAATGACCAGATCATGCCAAGCATCCTGGCCATCATGCATCACACATCATGGCATTCCCTCTGCATCAATTGATTGTGCACTCTGCATGCACAATTCCCAGAATATAGTCTCCCTTCTGCTCACTGCCATCTATTGACTCCCAGAAACTATCCCAGACATCCCAGAACCACTTAGAAACCCAGGGTGACCCCTGCAGTACTTATAGAGTAGCCATTCTTTTGTATTACCTTAATTTTGATATTACACTTATTGTTTGCGTGCTCCTTTGATTGATTAATACACATTGACTAGCATGCTTAACTAGCATGCTTGACTGGCACATGTACTTCTAAGATTGGTACACATTTTGCAACTTAAGTTTACTAACCCTGGTTTTGTCTTAGAACCCCCAGTTCCTGCCTCGACCTTATTCTCAAAATCCCCTCAACTCCTCCAATCTCTGGACTAAGTCTCTGATCTCAGATATTCTCTATTTCATGTCTTGAACCCTGGAGCATGGTCTGAAGTTCCAGATACCTGAATACATGTAGATTGAGGCTGCCTTATAAGGACATTGCTTTCTTAGAAAGCCCCTGAATCAGCGGAACCTGACAGCCACCAATCTCACTTGAGGAATTGCTCAGAGAGAGCAAACAGCCAATTGATCTACTTGAGGCACTGAGGAACCAATACTCTGAAGATGATCTATTCAAGAAGATAATAGAAAACTCTAAAGCTTACAAGAACTTCAAATGTAAAGAAGATTTGATATACCTGAAATCTGCAACAGAGAAAACTTTGTATATACCATCAATCATTGTAAATGGTTGAAGTGTTTAGGAGATTGTCATTTCTGAAGCCCACTCTGTAGTACTTGGTTGCAAGTAGTACTGATAGTTCTGGGGCTTTCTTGAAGTCTTAGAAAGTGACCTCTAATCCACACTGGTGCTTGATGATAAGGTTGATGTATTGGGTGCAGAATATCAAATATCCTGATGGGCAGAAGAAGGTTCTCAATAAACTCCAGCCTAAGTAGTTTACTCCCTGGGAACCACCGAGCCTTTGTCTACCAATAGACTTCCAATAAGAGGTGCTCAATAAACTCTAGCCTAGGTGATTCACTCTCTGGGAACCACTGAGCCTTTGCCTATCAATTGCCTGGTTATTCTCTACTCTACTTGGACTATTTATACTAATTTTCCAGTGCACAGACCACCAGATCACATGACTTTTTGCTCTTGACCTCCCAGCATTCCTGACCTAATTTGTTGTTCCATTTTCCATTTTAGTGATGCATGTTTCAGTGCCACCATTCCATTCATCTCTTCCTTCCTCCATTCAATGCATGTTTCAGTGCCACCATTTCATTTATCCCTCCCTTCCTCCATTCAATGCATGTGCCACCATTCTATTCATCTCTTTTGACATCCCTCCATGCTTCTTTCCCTTTCCCCTTTCAGTCATATCAAATTGGGCATTGTCAGATCAGATCTTGATCTAGATCATCACAATTTGATCCTCTTTTGTCACCTCTGCCAGCTCCCATGCTTCTCCTCCCCATAACAGTGGTTGGACTATTGTTGAGTTGATAGCTTGAGCTGGTCCCTGCCCTTTGTTCTATACTGTCTGTGTATTTATTGGGGTGTTTTTGGAGATATAATTTGTTGAGACTGCTACCAGGAGGCTTACAGTTTTCAGCCCATAATTAAATGTTTATTTTGACTTCTGGTGCATGTTGTGTCCCTGACTGCTGGTACAGCATCGTATCAATTCTCTGTTAGCCCATCTGAACCATAGGAAAACATACATATATCTGTGTGAAATAGTTTGGTGGAAATCTATGGACAAAGACATAAGAAAGTACTGTGAAACATGCACTACATGTATGTTCAGTGAGGTCTACAAACATTATGGCTTACCTAGAGCTATAGTCAGTGATAGGGACTCATTTTTTACAAGCACATTTTGGATACACTTACACTCTTTAATTAGAATACAGCTCTGAGTGTCCTCAGCTTATCATTCCAAATCAGATGGGTAGACAGAGAGAGCAAATCAGACTATCATACAGACAATCCATCAGTGTATAAGGATAACTTAGAGAGATTGGGTTGCTAAATTACCAGCTATAGAATTTGCAGTCAATTCAGCACAATCAGAAACTATGGGTTACTCACCCTTCTTTCTGAATACAGGCCAGATGCCCAGGCCAATGATTTGGACCAAAGCTCTAAGCTCTGAGTTCCCTGGAGTATGGGTATTTACACAGAGGCTGCACCTTTCCATCATGGCTGCCCATGATAGTATCATTGTAGCTCAAGTCAAGCAGACTTGGAATGCAAATTGGAAAAGGAGAATAGTACCTTTCACTAAAGACGATTTAGTATATGTTTCTACAGAGAATATGAGCTTTCCAAAAGAACTTATGCAAAAGTTTATCCCTAAATTTATAAGTCCATATCCCATTACTGAAGATCATGGAAACAGTTTTTTTCAGGTGAAACTGCCTATCAGAATGATTAGATGTGGTATCCATAATGTTTTCCATGTGTCCTTGCTTAGAATACATAAGCCTAATGATGATTGGTTATTTCCAGATTGGTTGGATAAACAGATCATACAAGAAGACACTACTAAGTGGGCTATTGATAAGGTGGTGATATGACACTGTACTAGCAGTCAGGGACACACCATGCACCAGAAGTCAAAATAAACATTTAATTATAGGCTGAAAACTGTAAGCCTCCTGGTAGCAGTCTCAACAAATATATATCTCCAAAAACATCCCAACAAATATACAGAAAAGTACAGAACAACAGGCAGGGACCAGCTCAAACTATCAGCTCAACAATAGTCTAACCACTGTCATAGGAGAAAAAGCATGGAAGCTGGCAGAGCGGACGAAATAAGATGAAATTGAAATATTATTGTTGTCATTGACAATTATAATAACTCAATTTCATCATCAAATCAGTTAATGTTGGATTGGACATAACTGGAAGGGGAAAAGGAAAGATGTAGGAGATGCAGGGAGGTGCTAAAAGAGGAAAGAAGAATCTATGAATGGGATCATGTAAATGGAGCTCAAGCAAATGGGGAAGTGGCAATCAGAAACATCTGGAGGAATAGTGGAACAAGAAGTTGAATGGTGGAACTGGTGGCACTAAAACAGGCCTCCCAAAAGGGAAATTGGACTATCAAATACATTCTGGAAGTTGGAGAGTTTCCAACAAAGAGTCATATGTAGATAGTGGTCTGTGCACCAGAAAAACAGTATAAATAGCCCAAGTTTAGTAGAAAATAGACAGGCAATTGATAGGCAAAGGCTTGGTGATTCCCAGGGAGTGAATTGGTTAGGCCAGAGTTTGTTGAGAAACCTTCATTTTCCGGAATATTATTATTCTCATTCAACATTATAAGAGCTCAAAACCTCTGCTTATTATTGAAAGCATTAACAACAATAATAGCGCAAAACCTCTGCTTTCAGCAAAATTATTAAAAGCATTCACAACTATAATAATTGATTTTGTCATCAAAGTCAGTGTGAATTGAAGGTCATATTCTACACTAGCAAGCCCCAGAACTATCAGTAATACTTACACCAAGTACTATATATAGTGGTGGCACACAAAGGCGCCTGTACCAATGCCATATTTAAAGTACTGTGGAAGTCAGAGGATAAGACCTGAATGAGCTACTCACAAGTAGAGGCATTTGAGATACTGACCCCATATCTGGGTTTGCTAGGGATAGATAGTATTTCTGACCTTAAAGATGGTGTGGGGTTGCCTCCCCCTAATGATCTACAAGTATACTTAGGGACACTTCAGCTGGAGCCATATTTAAATGAGGGAGGACTTACCTGCAAAACAGATCAGGACCTCCTTACCTTCACCATCTCTCACCTCAGCCTCCCCATCATCTTCCTTTCCTCTGATCTTTTCTGCATGCCTCCTTATAGATCCAGTTGTAGTCATGGAGAGTGCCACAATGGTTCTGGTTATGACCATAGGTTTGAACCTCAACCCCTACCTTAGCATCTCTGGATATGTTGGGATTCAAATACCCAATTTATCCACTTCACTCCCTCTGATTGTCCCTCCAGTTTCTCTATCCACCCCCTTCAGCTGATCAACTATTTAAATTTCAATTGCATCATGTGCAAGAAGAATGGATGTACCAGGACTATTCTGCTATTTGGCTCCAATTGATTTGCTGAAATCTTTAATTCTGTCTCCAAAAACTAGTATAAATATCAATTTGCTATCTACAATGTTCAGACTGGCAAATGGAGGATTCCTAATCACCAAGTTTGATCTGAGCATCTCCCTACCCATTTTATCAACAAGGAACAGTACCACAATTTGATTATGCTTGGTCTTATCACAGAATACAGCAATGTTGACTCTGTTATGCTAAAGACTACAATAGCTGCCATTCATTAACCCCATCTCATCAACTCATCTAAAAATTACTTTTATCAGTATCATCATAATGAATGCAAAGAGCAAGCTAACTAGTCAAGTGACAATTCAGACTCTGAGGCTAGTGAGGATGACCAACCTTCTGAAGATGAGTTATGTTCCAAATGATCAAGTTTTGAGTTTCAAAGTTGTATACAGAAACAATGAGGTGCCCCAACCTCTGGAAGGCACCAATAAACCTTAAGATGGGGAAAATGCATGAGTGCAAAGTATAGTGGCTGATTGAGAGACCTGATAATGCAAGGACAATAAAGAACTGTTGGACCTTTGCTCTTAAGTACAACGTGAACAGGAAAGTGGCCAGACAAAAAGCCTGGCTTGTTACAAAAGGCTTCTTTCAGATCCTGGACATCAACTACTTTGCCACATACATGTCAATTGTAAAATACAAGTCCCTGAGGATCAACCTAGCTATGAAAGCTGTCAAAGACTATGAGATATGGCACATTAATTGCACCAGCACCTACCTCATTGCCTCAATGCAGGTACCAATACTCATGGAGCAACTGGAAGAGTATGAGGTACACTCCAGCGAGGTCTACAGGGTTGACATCAATGCTAGCAAATGGGTCCAGGGAAGTTAGTGCAAGGAGGAGATAAAGTACAATAAAAGAGGCCTAGTATTGCTTCTTGACAAAGCTTTGTATGGGACAATGGATGGAGCACATAACTGGTGGTGCACACTCAACAAGAACATAAAACAGCTTGGCTACAAGAGGTTCAAAGCAGACTAATCTATATATGTAAGGAATTGCAATGGTGAGAAGATAATAACCAGCACTTACATGGACAACACGTCCAGCATGTTGTTATTGAGGGAGGAAGCAATCAGGGCCAAAGCAGAGCTAGACAAGAGGTACAAAATAAAAGACCTTGGTGAGATCAGATTTGTTTTGGATATATGTATCATGCATGACAAGGAGAAGAACATGATTATACTGGATCAGAAAGAGTACCTGAAGCAGACATTCGAGAAATTTGACATAGTAGACTGCACCCCTTCCCCTCAGCATTGTACTCAGCTAATCACAAGCACCAGTAACCAATGATGACCATGAATATATGACTGACAAGCTGTATAGCAAAGTTCTTGGCTCATTCATATATGTGCAGATAGGCCTGTGTCCTGATATTATGTATGCAATAATGTTCCTCAGCCATTTTATGACCAACCCCAGCAAAGCTCACTGATTGGCCCTAATCCATGTTATGCAATACATAAAAGGCACTATCAAATACAAATTATGATATGGCAGCTCCAGATACAACAACTATATACTTTGTGGCTATTATGACTTGGACTTTGTGGCTAACATCAACAACCACAAGTTCATCTCAAGAGGCATGTATATTCAAGTGAGAGGCCTGACATGCTGGAGCACAAAATTCTAGGATACAGTGTTGACATCTATGACTGAGGCCAAGTACATCACATTAGAAAAAGTGGAAGAGCAGATCTAGTGAATGTACACAGCCTTGGTAGAAGTAGGCCTGGCAGTTCCATCTCTGGCATCACTAAAAGGTGACAACACAATAAGTCTATTGCAATAGTGAATAATAGATGTAACTACAACAGAGTCAAGCATATTGATGTAAGGCACCACTTCATCCACTATGCAGTAGAAGAAGGAAGGATTGAGATCAGCTATATCCCCAGCTCCAACAACATTGTCAACCTGTTTATGAAGCTGTTGGCATGCCTCTAGCATCACAAACTATGCATGGCTCTCCAACTGTGTAACTGACAAGTAGCAACATATACTATGAGTCTGGAGAAGTGTTGGGCAGAGGAATTATGGCCTGTGCCTTACTTAGTGTGTCATATGTGGTGTGCTGCAAAAGAAGGGAAGTTTTTCTGGAGACAAAAAGAAACTATACAGTTCCAGAAAAAAAAATGATCAGATCAGACACCACACACCTCAGTTATTTTACCAACCAACTGAGATGCATACAGCTATACCTACCTAAGATATAAACACCATTACTTATGTATATCATAGATCTATTTACAACAGATACATAACAACCAATATATAGTCATTTTATCAACTGACTGAGATCTATTTACAACAGGACCATATAACTAAATAACCAGACAATAAGCTAGATCAAATGACTGCAGAGCTAACAGGTGAAAAACTTTCTGAGATAAAGATGATTGACTCTCACATCACAAGATCTAATATGCCTATACAGACTGATTATAACAGAAGCCACCATTGTCATAATATAAACTCTCCAATCTGATGCAAAAGAGAGCTATAGCTAAGCTCTAAAATTTCTTTATCCAAGCTCAGAAATTCTTCATTGTATGTGTTTTTTCTTTTTACAAACTTTGTAAGAGTAATCTCTGGAGGCTATGGCTCAGTTACACAGCTGGCAGAGGGAGATCCAAAGTGTATTAGAGTATATACTGACAATATCATAATAACTACTCATCTAGCAGAGGAAGATCCAAAGAGAACAAGTCTAGGAATTCTCTATGCCAGGTTGGACGCTTTTGTGGCCTCTGAAGCATGGAAAACAAGTATACAATACAACAAAACCTTAAAAACTCAAAAATTGCCTAAATAAACAACTGTGCAAAGAAGGCAGGAAAACTCCAGACTTTAGAAGTCAGAAAGGCAAACTCTGGCTTATATAAGCAGTCTGGAAGCAGTGCTGAAAAGCCCACACTTGTCTGAATGATAGCTAAGGAATCAGAGCACCTCAAAGCTGAGAATAATACTAACAGATAGTGTTGAAAAATTAAAAACAGCAAAATGTGAGAATGTGAGAGGAACACTTGTCTGTCCAAGCTGTTGGACATGGTGACTATCTTTATATATAGTGAAGTGGTCCTCTTACAGAGAATGATAGAAGAAATAAAAAAAATGAATAAAAGGAGAGTGAAGGAAGAATAGGAAGTGAAAAAAGAAAGAAATAAAGAGTCCTCTAACAGACTTGCTGACTGCAACAAATAGTGTATAGGTACCTCAATAATTTTCAAGTTCATTCTTCTAGTCAGAGTCCAAGTATCTGTTATTTGGTTCAAAATTAACATCCTTGCAATTTGGCTACAGGATTATCCAATAAGATCTGATTTAAATACATGTTTTTCTTTGTGTATAATTTTGAACTTTTGCTTGTTCAGATAAGATTAGATTAGCAACTCTTTTGGGGCATTTTAATATGCATTTTTGTTACTACTAATGCTTTAATCCTTTATAATGTAACTATTTTTTGCTATAGTGCTGTCTGCCAGCTTATTATAAGTATTATATTTATTTATTTCACATCTGTCTATTGCAGTCATTTGTCTGCTATAGTGCTTGTTTTCTGTTGCAGGATAATTTTGTGCTGTCTATTTGCTGCTGTTTTGTGCTGCTTGTTCAACTACTATTCTATGTCATATGTTTCTTATATTGCAGCATTGTTTGTTTATTATCATTTTATTGTAATACCTGTTTGTTGCTGTTCTATGATTGCTTGTCTGCTACTGGCATACATGCTCTTTAGTTATTTGGCAAGAAAGTTTTGCAGACTTTACTAATCTTTTAAAAATTCTTTGTTATATTATAAAAATTGTTAAATATATAAACTTATATTGCATCAGTTGTTGAAAAATACTGAGAAAGATAATAATGTGAGCTTGTTATCTTCACAAATATTTTTAAAAAATTATTGCATTCTATTTTAAAATGTATTCATCTTTTTTGGCATCTTTCTTTTGTAAAAGTATATAGTTAAATAGTAAAAGCTATTATTGAAAGTCTTTGTTCTTAGTATAAAGCATTAATGTCTTGCAATATATTAGATATTCATTAATATATTACTTGCTTATTACTAACCTATACTATATTTCCTTCTAACTTTTATAAGTCAGTGTTTGCTATTTAAAAATTGAATATAATACTAATATATTTTTATATTTGGCAACTTGCTTAAAAATTTAAAAGCAAAAGGCAAAAAAACATGAGCAAAATCTTTAAAAACAAGTTACAATTAGTATGAATGTAAAACATCAAAGTAAAATTGTTTCTTTATAGCTAACTATTTTTTCTGATAATTTTATTATGAACTGTATATATAAATATTGTAAAGCGACAAATTGGACTATTTTTTTTATTTGTGCTATATATGCTTGTCAACAAAATAAATCAATTATTTATTCTATATCAATTAATTGTAGTAGTAATTTTTATAATTTTAATTTATTTGTTCTAAAATTTTTCAATGCTTGTTTGAATAATAATTTTATATATTTGCCTTAAAATTATGCTAAGTTAATGTTAGATATTTATAGTATCAAATTAAATTTAAATTTGATTTAAATTTGCAATAACTGTTATTGTTAATTGAAAAAGAAGCAGATTTTAAAATTTTCTTTTACAAATAAGTTATATCATAGAAATTTACCACAAAAATTTGCAGATCTACTGTAGATTGAAGAAATAATATGTGCTTTATTGCAGTAGTGCATATGTTTCTTGTCTTTTTCTTTTATAAATAAGTTATATCATAGAAATTTACCACAAAAATTTGCAGATCTACTGTAGATTGAAGAAATAATATGTGCTTTATTGCAGTAGTGCATATGTTTCTTGTCTTTATCAATCATCAGATCTTAAGCAACTTTAAGTTTTTCATGGTAATACTTGTGCATTTCAACTGCTTCAGTTCTTTTTTAAACTCTTAATTATATCAATGGATTATTATTTCTTGTATTTATTAGATCAGATCAGTATAAAGATAAAGCAATGAAAAATATGTTTTGAGTTTGCAGACAAAAAATTTGGCACTTTTTTATTTAGTTAAAAAATATTGCTAAAGCTCCTTATATTAAAACATTAAATTAGACAAAAAAAATTGTAGATTTATATTTAAAAAAGGCTGTTTTTTTAGAGTTAAAAGATAAACTTCTACATAATACAGAATCTATTGAAAAAACTTTTGAAGAAGAGATAGCTGGTTTATCAGACTATCTTGCATTAGAAATATGCAAATCTAATACAAATGATAAAGCTAATGTTCTTTTAGAACATATGAGTGTTTCAGATCCTGAAAATATGAAAATTCAAGGTTCTTATTTGACTGCATCAGCTTTTCAATTTCTTGTATCAAATAATAATAAATTTAATAATAAACCACCTGATCTTATAATATATAGTGGCTTAAAAAATTGTCTCAATGTTTCATAGTTTTTGAAAAATAGCATTGATATGTAGGAACAGAAGTACTTAAAACTCTGAATAAATCATGTAAAATACTATAGCATTGTAGTTACAGATTATATTAAAAACTATGTAATTTGAATCAAAACTAATGGAGTAATAACTATTTTAAAATATTTACTCATTGAGACACTTGTTTGAGCATCTTTAATTTTAATATCTAGTACTTTTTATGTCTTCCATTTGCTTTGATAACTGCTTAAATCCTTGTAGGCATGCTTTCTATTAGTCCTTGGCATACTTCTGATGATATTTCATTTCACTTCTTTGCAACCCTCTCCTACAATTCATACATACTATGAGGAAGTATTTTATACTAGCTAAATTGCTTCTTGAGGTACTTCCAAAGGTGTTCAATAGGGTTGAAATCAGGAGATTGGACAGGCCACCAGAAGACATCAAAGTTGTTGTCTTCAAACTACTTGTCAGCCCTTTTAGAGTTGTGTTTGGAATCATTGTTCTGTTGAAAATAGCAGTCACCCTCCTCCATCTCTAACTTCTTAAAACTCTTCTTTGCTCTATTATCCAAAATTTCACAGTACTGCTCTGCATCTATGATTTCCACTACCTCTACCAGCTTTTCTACTTCATTCCAACACACAGAGCTCCATACTATAAAATTATTCCCTCCTCTATGCTTCATAGTAAATGTAGTTGTTTAGTCTGAAATATCTTCCTCTTGTAGCCTCAACATATACTGCTTCTTATCTGACCCAATCCTATTGATCTTTGTTTTATCTGTCTATAACACCCTTTTCTAGTTTTTTATAGTCCAGTTTTGATGCTCCTGAGCTGGCCAGGCCCTTTATAGACTCATTGTTGATCTGCTTGAAGATGTCCATAGACATGATTGAGGCATGAAACTGCTGTTCTAGAAAGACTATGCCATATGTATATGCATAGACCACCCAGTCCAGTGGGATCTTGTTGTGCAATAAAATGTATAACATATCATCATCAGAAAAGTTCTGTGCCTGTTCATCTGGCATATAAACTTGATGAATTTCGAGCTGAGGCCTGCATTGAGGCTTAAAGGGCTGCTGAGGAAAAATGGCATTATAGAAGGCAATTGCCTCATGGTACAAATCCAGACAGGCCATGAAAAAAGCCATGTGCCAAACAATCATAGGCTTGACTATGCTATTTGCATAATGAGCTCAATACAACATGAATCTAAAGAGAGTTTGCCAATGCATATGGTAGACATGATTTACTGCAATGCTCTGATATTGGAATGATCAAAAACTAGTATATTTTGAGCAAGCTGGTCTAGGTCAAATGGGGTGGTTGGATCTGATGTACACATTACACATAGCGCAGTGGTGCCATCTTCTTTTATGAGCAAAAAGCGCCCAGAATATGTCATTACTCTACAAGAGCAGAATCAGCAAGACCTTGCATTGGATTGATAAAATCTTGATATTGCAGCTCTATCATAAAAGACCCCATTGTTCTGTTATACAGAGCTTCATCTGTTTGGTGTGTAAATATCTAAAGCTTAGTAATCAGCATATGTGACAATTCTGTTACAATAGGAGACATGTACATTCATATAACATTTGTAGAGCCTGTCCAGCTTTAAAGGAGTGCAGAGGAGACCATGTGAAGCATGCTGTAGTACTTGGTTACAAGTAGTACTGATAGTTCTGGAGCTTAATAGTGTAGAATGTTACTTCCAATTCACACTGACTTGACAACAAAATTGAGATATTATTACTTTGAATGCTTTCAATAATATTCTAGAAAGCAGAGGTTTCTCAACAAATTCCAGCCTAAGCAATTCACTCCTTAGAAATCACCAAGCCTTTGCCTATCAATTGCCTGTCTATTCTCTACTATACTTGGGCTATTTATACTGTTTTTCTAATACACAGACCACTATCTACACATGATTCTTTGTTGTAAACTCTTCAGCCTCAACAACATATTTGATAATCCAATTTTCCTTTTAGAATGCCTGTTTTGGTGCCATCATTCAGTTTCTTATTCCACTATTCATCTGAATGTTTCTGATTGCCACTTCCCTATTTATTTCTGCTCTAGTTAGCATGATCCTATTCATAGATCCTTCTTTCCTTTTTTAGCACTTCTCTGCATTTCATGCTTCTTTTGACATCTCTCCATGCTTCTTTCCCTTTCCCTTTTTCGTCATGTCAAATTGAGCATTGTCAGATCTGATCTTGACCTAGATCATTACAAATTAATCCTATTTTGTCTTCTCTGCTAGCTTCCATGCTTCCTCTTCCCATAACAGTAGTTGGACTATTGTTGAGCTGATAATTTGAGCTTGTCCTTGCCTGTTGTTCTATACTTTTTTGTGTATTTATTGAGGTGTTTTGAAGATATAGATTTGTTGAGACTGCTATCAGGAGGCTTATAGTTTTTAGCCTATAATTAAATGTTTATTTTGACTTCTGGTGCATGGTATATCTCTAACTGCTGGTATAGCATTGTATTAGTGCTGGCAAATTCATATGATGCCGCTTTGTTGGTGTCAGCTCCTATCAGCACTATATTTGTGTAATACAAATAGTAGGTGCAGTGGCTAAGTGCTCCTCTAAAACACAAATTCATCTGCTTGATATTAAGTAGACTCTATATCTTCATTTTCAAACTATTGGGAATTCTCCTCAAGAATTCATTTTCAGCCCTATATCAAAGGGCTTGTAACTCTTTGGCACAATTTGCCTTCTTTTTTGCAATGCACCTATTGCACAATACTCATTGAAATTGGTCAGTGGCCGATTCCTCTTCCTTCTCCTGCTCTAAGCTTGACTCTTTATAGTTGCTCTCATCAGATAAGAGTACACCTTTTACTTTGCTTTTTCTAGGCATGGACTTCTTTTCCTCAGTTGCTATCAGACTATCATATTGCACCAGTGTATGCAGATCTAAAGTCAATGCAACCATGAGATAGTATGCCAGCAGTGCTGGCATTGAAATAGGCAATATAAAAAGCATCTGAGCTTCTCTAGCTCATTTGAAAATACTAGCAGAAAAGGCTATCACCTCCAGTTTAGAAGCATCAAGCAGCAGTTTATGGCCATGATGCTGATAAGATGGCCTCAGTTTGTTCAAGGCAGATGATGTAGATGATGGCTGAGCCACTGGAGGTACAGACGTATTTTATATCAGAGTTCTCCTCTAGACTCAGCATGAGAAATATTTTAAATAGGTGCTCTTAGTGTCACAGTAACAGGTTTTGACCCCATAGGTAGGCCTAAAATAGTATGGTTTTCTACTAACTCAGAGACAGCTCAGCCAAAGGCTCACTGACTGTGGCCAGTAACTTTGATAGGGCCTAAGAGGCCATAATAAATAATTATGACAATGAAGCAATGGACTGAGCAGGCTACTCAGAGCACACAAGTCATGCTGCTATTGACATTCTTGCCTATGGAGGCTCAACTAGTTGAACAGGCTAATATCTAGCCTTCTTGACCTCAATAGTCAGTTATTCAAAAGTTGACACTTTGCACTTAGAAGCATAGTCAATCTGCTTCAGCACTGATATGTGCTGCCTCTTCATCAGCTTGATCTGGTTGAGCAACCTCTTAATCACAACTACTGCCAATTGATCCTGCAGAAAGGATGCAGTAGCAGAAACTGGCTATTTTGCTGCTTCTAGTCAGCAAAAAAGTGCTTCTGGCATTGCTGATTCCTGTGCTCATAGTGCAGGTTCTGCATATGGCTTAGCCATAGGCCAATATACTTATAGCATAGACAGCAAATTTTGTCACTGCACCCACATATGTCAGTACTAACACTGGCAGATATGATGATGGAACCTGATAATAGCGCTCTTGGCATATGCTGTCTTCTGAGTACTCATAGCACCCCTCATCATCTACCTTCATCTCTTGTGAGTGAAGGAGCATCTGATAAGGAAGCAGCTCCTTATGGCCTGAGTAGGGGTAGGCCATGCCCACTATCTGATACTGGCTGACCGCTAGATATGGCAGCTGCCTCTGATAGTTTGGTAAGGATAATTTTATATATTAGGGTGTCTTCCTTCTCCACCAGAGTCTTGTAAGCTTTGATCACTTTTATAAGGCCCTCAATAGGCCATTGCATAGGACACATCAGTTACATGTATTGAGACTTAGAAGAAAGAAAAGAAAAAAATCTTTTAACTCTATCAGTAGTGTAAACAACTACAAATAATGGCCACCTGGCTACTAACTGATTATCAAAGTGAACTTTATCCACATTTCACCACCTCACACACTCTATGCACATTTTGCTAGCTGTTGAGGATGTTTTACATCCTGCAGCTCTAAATACTAGTCTAGCACTGCAAGATCTTTGCAGCTTACTAGAGGCTCTCAGATAGTATGACCTAAACACCATCTCACCTCAAATTCTAGGTGTCTATCTATTGTCTACCAATAATCTATGAAGTCATTCACAAACTATTTCTGATTATCACCAGTCTCAAAGTCATAAAGTTCTGGAGTTGTATGATTAGAAAACAGTGCATCACTACTGGCCAAATATGGTTGCAACAGCAACACATGAAACTTAGGCACTATTCTGCATGCTTGAAGCACACAAGGCAGTTTCAACATGTAATTAGACATGCTAGGTTCAGCTTCAAGAACTTTATATAGTCCAATCTACTTGAGACACAGCTTGTTTGCTCTGTTTTTTGGCAGGTTCAAGTTTTTTACTGAAAGGTAGACTAAGCTTCCTTTCTCAATATCCAGTTCATTGCATCTGCAATGATTTGCATGTTTTGTTTGCCACATATGCAATTCTATAATTGCATCATGTGCATCTGCTGAATTTCTCAGCACATTGCATGCAAACTGTTTGACTCCTACATGGATAACTTCATCAGTGCAAAGTTTGCAAATTATGAATGGCATATAGCAATTATTAAGTTCAAAGAGTAAGTACTCTGTGGTTTCTGATATGCTTGCATTAATTGCAAATTCAATGAGTGGACATCTATCTACCCAGATCTTCTGGTCAGAACATACAAAAGCTTGAAGTATCTGTGCAATATTTCTATCTATATGTTCTGTCTGTCTACTTATTTGTAAATGAAAAGATGTTAACATAAGCAGTTTTGCTCCAAGCAAGTTGTGCAGTTCCTTCTATCATTTACAAGTAAACTTAGAGTCTTGATCGCTGACAATTAAGCTAGGCACATTATTTCTTTGAAATAAATCTATGAATAGACTATAGTGGTCATTTAACAGATCACTACCCACAGGTAGTTAAAGCACTTTGACTTCAGGAATAGACCAATGAAGTCCATGAATCCTAAGATTTGACAGGAATTGGAAGTGAATGAAGCTTTTCTAATGGCTTTAAAGTCAAAACTTTCAACTGTTGACATGACTTATATGTTGAGTAGAATTGATTTGTCTCTTTGGCCATTTGTGGCCACTAGTACCAGTGATGCACATGATCCAATGGTTTCTGAGTTCTGAAGTGGCCTACTACTCTGTGGGTGTGGTTCAGAATAGTTGTGATCAATGACTATTTCTAAGAAATACAAATGACCTTAGACTTAGTGGATCTGATTAAATAAACAAGCTAATGCTCCACCACAGTAAAGCGCAGATATGCCTTTGTATGGTTTAAAATCTTCAGGAAGAAATTATTGTGTTTATATCCCTGCTGGATATATATGCAAAATTACGCATTGTCTTTATTGGTTGAGGCAGGATGACAATCATGTGATTTCAATGCATGTTGTAGCATCATCTTCTTACTACTGGGAGGCACTTCCTGCCTAGCTTCTTCTTATGATGGGGTGGCTTTGTGATCTACCAACACCTGAGCCTCAAGATCTCAAGCTTTCCATTGTTCTTACAGTCACTTGCTGTGATGCATTTCCTGCACTTACATAGTACATATTTCAACTGTGCATTCTTTTATTTTATAGAACCTATGTAAGTGCAAATCCTTGCCCTCTGAATGTATTTATCTGTCTGCTTTGACATAGTCATGTGCATCATAGACGTTATCTTGAGTGTCATTCTCAAAATATTGAGACAAACAGTCTGCAACCTTGTTCAGTTCATCCTTTACATAGGTGATATCAAACTGATATTACAACATGCAGTCAATCGAGTGACGTTGTCACAGAGATAAATGCACTTGAGTCTTGAAAAACTCAAGTGCTTTGTAATTCATAATAATATGGATCTTATATCTCATCAGCTTATTCTCTCATTTCAGAAGAGTTTCTAAGATGGCAAGTGTTTCTAATTTGTGTACTGCATAATTCTGCTGTGTAGCAGTAAACTTCCAGGACATAAATCTCTTAGATCAACATGTTTGCCAGGTTTTTTTTTGGCTAAACATGGCTCCTACACCTGTGTTGGACGCATCACATATGATCCAGATAAGCTTATTGATACATGGATCAATTGGCTGTATAATCAGCATTTTAGCATATATGCACTTGATTATTTTAAAATGCTGCTGATGCAGCAGTCTCTAGTAAATATCAGGAGACTCCTCATTTCTTCTTTCCTTCACTTCTTATCTCTTTACTCTCCTTTCATTTATTCTCTTATTTCTTCTGACATTATCTCATCTTACTATTTCTATTCTTTTAACACTATCTGTTAATACTATTCTCAGCCCTTGAGGTGCTCTGGTTCTTTAGCTACTATTCAGACAAGTGTGGGCCCCTCAGCATTGCTTCCAGACTGCTTATATAAGCCAGAGTTTGCCAGAGTTTGCCTCTTATTTGTGCAATTGTTTGCATAGACAATTTTTGAGTTTTTAAGGTTTTGTTGTACTGTACAGTTGTTTTCTATGCTTCAGAGGCCCCAGAAGTGTCCAACCTGGCATAAGGAATTCCTAGACTTGTTCTCTTTGAATCTCCCTCTGCCAGATGAGTAGTTATCATGATATTGTCACTATATATTCTAATACACTTTGGATCTCCCATTTTAAAAGATAGAGGTCATTAACTTCTAAAATATCACTAGTGTGTTACAGTTACCAATTTGCATTATATTGCTTATAAATGTCCCCATTAGGGACAAGAGCAGTGTCTTTGGTATATCTTCTTTATGTATGCAAGCTTGTTCATACATATCTATAAGGTTGATTTGCAACCTATACTTTGCCTTAGCAACATCTTCACATTTGACTTCCTGATCTAGAAGGGAAGTTATGTCTTTGACTATATTATTGTTGTGCTATCACACATACAATGCTATCTATAATATTCTATTCTTTTTGGGAATACATAGTAATGGTACAGCTTGTACTGCTGGTTGTGGTTTTCACTACTTTGTATTTATATATCTATTTGTTTTTTCATGAAGCTGGTCCTGAAGTGCTCACAGACAGCAAGACAAGTGATACTTGTATTGCTTATTTATATCAATGAGATTAATCTCATGGTTCACCTCCCTCTAAGAGAAAAGCTCTTCCTTTGTCTTATTGACAATATTAGCAAATTCATGTTGCTATTGCTGGCATAATTGAGGAATGTCTTCCTCTGCAAGGCTCATAGCCTTACCATTTCCCTTTGGTATGCATGCTACATGTAGCTAAACCTTTGGTTCAAATTGCTTTTATAAGGCATATACATGCTCCTCTATATAATCTCCTGAATTTAACCTTATAACTGGTTGCATTTTTACTCCTCTTGTTGTCTCCAATGACAATTGCACACTTTTTGTCTTTAGCAATACACCATCAAACATGATATTTGATGCTTTGAAAATCTCATCCTCCTATGCATGATGGTATACCTCTCCAATCTAAGTCAATTGCACCATTCCTATAGTATATGTCGCCATTGATGTTACCAATTTATTCCAGCTCTGTAGCATGTATGAGTCATATACCCATTGCACTTTTGATTGAGGCACTAGTCGATTTCATAGCAACCATTTGCTCCTCACAGTTTTCACTGTACTATTCATCTCATCCTTAATAAGATCTTTTACCTTTATCTGAAAGCTAGTCAACTAGCATTTCAGTGACTCCACTATGCATTTATCATGTCTATTCCTCTGTTGTTTAGCCTAATTAAGCTTTTCAAGATTATACATAGCTATGTCCAGCTGCTTTTCCTTTTCCAGAGTTCTTTGAAACTTTTTCTCTGATATCGGAATCACTAGCAAGTCTGCTGGTAGACTATTCAGTGGGGCTTTTTTATTCTCCACCTTCTGCACAGTCATTCTCTTGCAATCATCTAGTTAGTTGCATTCATCATGACATTTCTCTGTTGCACAATAGCACTGTAGATGGCCATCTGTGTTGTGCAATACTACTCTTTCCACCTTTATAAATGTACCACTCATAATGACCATATTGTTTACAAAATCTAGAGATACTCTATTTTTATACATAAATAGCATACCAATAATTATTTTGTAGTGATCAAAATTTACTATATCCACATATTTCTTGGTCAACATTTCTGATGTCTTTACCTTTATCTCAGTGCCAAATTGCATCATGGCACAACTCTACATAGTTTTCAACTAGAGCATCAATAGCTCCTCCAGCTCATAAATGTGTATTATATTGATGTGAGCAAACTGGGATGTTATGTCTATAGTAATACTCTCTCTGAGTCCCACAACATCCAAGCTGGATGTCTATTGACATCTACATAGGTTACTAAACACTCCTTCTTCTTGAGAGTATAATGTGGCTGCTGCAACTTATTAGTTGCTTTTTGCAGGGGTTACACATCTTATCCAAATGTGTTGATCTCCCCAGCACTCTGTCAGTGCAAACAAGTATTTATTCTTGTTATCAGAAGTGTAGTAGTCAATGTCATATACATTCACTCCAACATATTCATTGCCATCAATGTGGACACTTTTAGCATCATCCATTTCTAAGCTGTCAGTCACTTCTTGCAGCTCCTTCTTAGCTTCCTTGATAGCTTCATCATCATTGTCCCTAATAACATCACTTGGAGCTGCAGCTGTATGGGACACATAAATGTGCACCTTTGGAGAGGCAGGACATTCTTTAGCAAAATGCCCAACCCTCCCACAGTTGTAGCACCCAGGAGAGTCTCCTGCAGGTTTTCTCTGGATTGCTCTAGATTTGCCTACTATATATGCTCCAGACACTGGACTCTCTCTAGCTGCTACTTAATTTTGACCCAAATAAGGTCAACTATCTTTTGCTGGCAAATATCCAGCAAGTTTCAGTCTAGGCTGCTAGCCTACAGGAATTGTCTTACAAACAACAAATCTATATTGCAATTTTTTTCCATTTCTGACTGTTTGGCCAAAAAAGTTCCTATCTTCACTGCTTAATGGTTAACTGGTCCTCAGTGTGAACTATGCTGCTTATAATGATTTGCAGTTCATGTTAACTATTTATACCTAATGGCATACATCAAGAACTCAGTCACTGTGTTGACCTCTAGAGACAAATTGTCATCACATATCAATGCTCTTCTCATATCTGCTGATTCTATTCAGGAATGTCTCTCAAATTGTGTATTTGTCTGGGTAGATGGCCATATTCTATGCATAACCCACCAAGTTATTGTAAAATATCTGGACATCAGTTTTAGCATTGTATACTGCCTTCCTGAAAGCATTGATAACACCAAGTGTGGTTGGGTGTGCTGGACGTTTATGCAATACAATGCTGTCTCTAGTGCCTAGCATGCGTAGTTGTAAGGAGTCCTGACAGAGTCTCAGTGAGCTCGAGTAAATGTGATAGAACAACATGCTAGATGATAGCACCTTGGATGCTACTTAGCAAACTGTAAGTGCTGTAGCTTAAGCAAAGATATAGAAATGAAGACAAATAGTGCAGCATAATGTGCAGCATAATGTGCAGCATAATGTGCCTATAGGTGGCACTATAAACAATAAAAACAAAATAAATGAGGCTAGCACCCACTTTAGTGATGAAGTTAAGTCAAACTAGTGTGATTTGAATACTAAGTATAACTGGGTGCTCAAGGGGTTACTATTCATTGTTATATACATATGCAGTAGCTATCTTTTATACTATACACTATTGTATTTCTAAGATAAGTCTATTCATAGTGCTACCAATTAGCACCTCTCCTCATAGTCCCAGCTAATGGTGATCTATCAACAGTAACTAGCAGCACATGGATGATAGTGACCAATGGCATTCTAGCCCATTAGGCATAGTAACTCTAAATTGACTTAAAATTGTATGAGTCTGCTCACTTTGAATATAAATCTTAATTGGCCAGGCCACTCTAGAGTATGGTCAGAAAATCCTCGACAAACACTGTGAGCACTAATATCAGTGCTAAACATTGTATCAATTTCTGATGAGTCAAAATGTTGGGCTTGAGTATATCCTGTGCTATCATCATTGATTCTTTAGACTTCTGATTGAGGTGTCTCATCAAATGGCAGTGCCTAATATTAACCCTTCTGAAAGTGATTAGAGTTTGGTCAGAGTTACCTCCCCATCATTGTGCTAGCACTATAGGTCTTAGATCTCCTAAATCCTTGAAGATAGCATATGCTGAAGGACTGGAAAATGTTGGATGAGGCTGATAAGCAAGGCTTGCAATGGGATGCCAGAGTCAGAGATCTCCTGAAACCTAGAAGATCACTAGAGTCTTCAGTATGTCAAATGTCAGTAAGCCCATAATGTCCCTTGATGTGCTCAGCCTGAGTAGAAGCCTATCAGTATTATAAGCTTCCTGCATTGTTGCAGCATTAATAAATCAATTATACAGTCCTATCAGAACCTTTTTAAACGTCCAATGTGATTTATTGCAATTGATGTAAAGAACATGGCAGTAGAATCAATTCCAAGCCTCTTCTTCTATGAATTTATGTAACATAGATATTTTTTTAGTTCATGTTGTTGCCACTATAGCAGCATGCTGCCAGATAATAGCAGACATTCATGGCCCAGTCCTTTAATTGTGAAAACCTATGCCCTCTAGCATATGCACACATGTACTTACCATCAGATTTGCAGGAACTTACCCTTGCAGAAAATTTAAACCTGACTCCAAAGGAGTCATCTACTAGTCAAGTGAGGCAGTCATGTATATGATTCATATGGATCCATACTGCCTCATTCATCTCAGGCATATTTTCATATAAATCATAGAAAGTAGGCATTTAGAATGTCCAAGGACTATGAAACAGATGTTTGTTTACCATTTTTCCAGCCATAGTGTAGGTTGTGGCCTCATCTCTCACTTTGCTGGTAGTCCACCAGACTATCTTCCACCATTATAATGATTATTGTTGTTTTAATTATTTTGTTTACATTTATGACCTCCACCATTGTTACTATAATGATTCTGCTCTCCCTTGTCGTAGTGATCATTACTACCATCACTACTTTCCAGATCCCTGTCCAGTTCAGCAGCTTGAGCAGTAAACTGTCACTGCATATCATTGATAGGCATTACATCTTCATGCTCTTCAAAGACTACCTTCTGGTTGTCAATTAATGACTCACCATGATCATGCAAATCCTGGTTGCACATTCTTTAGTAATTAATACATTTATTCTAATTGTTTACTAGGTAGACATGTCAAGCTACATGTTATGGTTGTGTTTGTTTCTCAAGAATGTGGATCTCATTCACCTCTTCCTTGATAGTGACCTGCTTTCAAGGTGCCTTAATCTTCTGAACAGCAATTGGCACTTCTGGCTCTGCCAGAGTAGTTATCATAGTCTCCACCTCAGACAATGCCTGTTAAGGCACTCCACTTACATTCTGTTGATGGTTTGCAGTGTTCTGATGCCTAATATAGTCTTGCTGAGACTCATTTGTCTGACAAGGCATGTTCAGCAATTCTATTGCATCTGTAATCAATAGTGCTTGTTAGTGCATGCTCATTTTGCATTCTACTGAGTCAGCCAGCATGGCCATTGAAACTGCTGACTTTCATGCTGCCATGTGCTTGAGGTACTCAATAACTTCAAGTTTGAAGATACACACAAATAATTTAATATATTCTGTCAAATCTGCATGAGGTATATCATGGCTCCTAGCAGCTAGTAAATATAAATGCTTAACTACATAAAGCTGCAAATGCTTTTGCATTAATTTCTTAGAGACTGATGGATATTGGTCTAGCACCAGTTGTAACTGAATAGACAAGGTTGAATGCAACTTTTTATTCTCCTCATCATTCAAGGAGTCCAGTTCAGATTCTAAATCCAGAACTTTCCTGAGGCCTTTATGCCTCATCTGCAGCTGATTGCTATCCCTTTCAGACAACTCACTGTGCCTTAGATACCAAAGGCACCTGTCCCAGCTGTACAATGCTGTTGTTTGCACTACTGACTGTTATTGCTAGTACTTGCTGCTGCCCAATGTCATTGATGATGACTGTCCTGATCCAGCAGCAGTATCTGCCACATACTCCAAATGCTGTTCAGTTGGGGCAGTCCAGAACAGAGTGCTGTGTGTGAAAGTGCTACCTTGCACCAGCTCCAAATACTATGCAAGGTCTGATTGGCCTTTGAACTGAGCTGATAAGCTCTTGGACAATACCAGATACATCAGTGAAGGCATCTGGCTTGCTGGTAGCGACACTCCTGAAACTGTAGATCTCTCCCCTGGTTTACCATCAGGCCTCACAATAGACATCATCCATGACACAGATAGTCTACCCAACATTCCAAAGTTCACATTAGTATTGCAAGGTAACTTTTCATCCCACTTTAGTGGGGGCTGCTAAGTAGATGCAGCTGGCATCTTCACAGCTGGTGAGACAGATGGGTCACCTGTATCTGAGAAAAGAGGGTTCAGATCAAGAGAGCCAGTCATAGAAGCATGTTTTGGATGTGATGCCAACAGAAGTCAAGAGTTTCAATGAGTTGCCTAGTTGGTAATAAGCCTAGAGTCTAAAGCCAATAACAGAAGATTTAAAAAAATGTAACAGTTGATTATGAGCTAGAACCTTCTTGTGTGGATCACACAGTGCTAAATCAGACTGCTATATTGGATTTGACTAGAACTAGAGTGAATACAAGATGTTGTCTTATATAATACTCTACTGTCTAGTATCAGCATCATTGACATATGTGACAAGTGTGATGCTCCATTATAAGGAGACCTAAAGACAATCATCACTGATATCTACACCTGACAATTTGCTAATGTAGACAAGTATAAGTATATGTCCCTCAGTCACAATGAAGTCTGTGAAACAGCTTTATTACCTGTAGACAAGTATAAGTATATGTCTACAGAGATATGTAAGTATTGTATAATATTGAAGTAGTATAGTCGACATACCCCTCAGTCACAACAAAGTCCATGAAACAGCTGAGGGGCACTTTTGTGTATGTAAGGTTTTATAGTCTGTAAATAAAGTTTTAATAAAGAATAGCAAACAAGTGTTGCACCATGGTGGCACAACATAACGAATAAATATAAGTAAAAGAAAGAAAATAAAATATAAAATAAATTATACTGCATAGCACTGACTAGACATCACATTTTAACAGCTAATACTTATCCTGTGTGGTCAAAAGCTCTGGTTGCTCCTGACCTTTACAACCTGTACCTCTTGCCATCCTTTTCTTATGAAAAGTATCCATATGCTTACTCTGCAGTTATTCAACTATATGCTCAGAGTGGTCAATTAGACTCTGGGAATACCTTGTCTGCTTGCCTACATGATCAAACCTCTCCCTGGTGTAGATTTGGCTATGACAATGTCAAAACCATACATCATTTATTTATGCACTGCCTGAAGTTTAACTCCTTTCAATCATATGCTTTGGAACAAGTTATGGTAGCAACAAAGGACATCCTAGGCTCACAAACAAGTCTCATTACAAAATTCAGAGTTTCAGACATTGCATGCTTTTTGTTTCAGGACTCTGACATCTGATCTGCATATCACACCAAATTCTACTTGGAATTCATGCCCAATTGACATATATATCATAACATTTGAAACAAAGTGTGTCTAACATATGGCATACCAAATCTATTTAGTTAACAGGACAAATTTGGGCTGTGTTAAAGAGGAAAGGATTCCAGGCTGCTAAGTTTTTAAGCAAGACCAGATAGAGATTCCACAAGTTGTGTGGCATGCCTTCTCTTTGTGCATAACTTTACTTTACTTGACTTGACTTTACTTCACTCTTTGATTTACTTTTACTTTACCTACTATCTCTTCACTCTTTACTTTCCTTTCACTTTACCTACTATCTCAGCAAGATTATTACCTGAAATACTTTACATAATGTAGCTGGGAATAGAATAAAATCTCATCTCATACAGGAGGCATAGTGGAGTAGTGGTCTCTATCACACATCTGCCATCGCACCCCTGGCAGACACTGACAAAGAGGTACAAGTTCTCACCAAGAACATCTGTTTAAACCTTCAAGGTTGCAAAAATCCACCTCTCTTTCAGCATATATTTATTTTGACCTGCTGATGATCTGATCCACCAACTCTTCCTGGCATAGAATTTGGTCAATTTAATCTGATTCACAAATGCACACTATTGACACATGTCAATATACACCAACACTGCCAGATAACCACCACATAAGCAAGAAACTCACACACCATGGGAGGTCATGACATCCCACATCCACACTGCACAACAGGAAAAATATCATTGGCCATGAAATCCCCCTCCATCTCAAACTCATATCAACCCTAACCTTAACCTTCCTTTCATCTGCCTTTGGGCATATTCACTACTGGTACCTAAACCTGTTTCTATCAGAAAAAGTGACAAAGAAATATGTTATGCCATTTCCAATATAAATATTTCCAAGGCAAAAAAGTTTGAGACAATGGGAAAAATGCCTTATTCTAAGGCAAAAAGTTGCCAAAGAAATAGCATAACACATTTCTTTGTCACTTTTCCTAGTGGAAACAGGCTTTGGCATCAGTTGTGATTGTGATGTAAACCCTGTTACTTATAAACGCTTACATACAACAATGTAAGGAAAGTTCTACTCATAAATTTATACAAATACATCAATACATAGAGTGTATCATTGACTGCATATGACCGCTGGTGACCCTCCTGGTGACCTCCAATTACCTGTAGGACACATAACCAGTTCAATACCTTATAAGAGATAGTACTCAGCCAATCTCAAAACCTGGCTAAGATTAGATATCATTGATCATCATTCACATGGACAATCAGTTAACAATTAGTATGAATTTGTTTCTTTTGCTCATTGCCATCATCGACATTTCTCTAGTTTGATACTCTACTCTACTATAGGCTTATTGCTTCTGTATCCAGTAGGACTGTCTAGCTCCAAAAAGCAAATAAACTAGTTTAATTATCCCCTAATAGCCGACTCCTTCATTTTTGTCAAAAATTCAGCTGCCTTGGAAGTCAATTTTGGCCACCCGCTCTAATCTCAACTCCACAGCTGAGATATCTATCTCTCTTTCTCAATGTCATCAAAGTCTACCTCAGCCTTGCCGGCAAAGCGACAGTTTGACATGGTTCATCAGCTCTCACTAGAAAACTCTTACAACACTGGATCTGAGAATGTTCTGTATTCATTTGATGAGGATAATCTTGATTCTAAGATTGTAGCCCTCAATCTGACATCAGGAATCCCTATTGCTGATTTCTATACTTCCTACTTGACGATGGATGACGAGACACATGCTGAAAGAAAGGATCTATAAGAGGCAATAAAGACAGGCAAGGAAACTGAAATTGCATATCCTTGGCACATCAAAAATTATGTTAATTTCATGACAGCTGATCAAGCAGCACAGCAGACTGAAAATCCAGAGTGGAGAATATCACAGCACGTAATGTTGCAGCATTTCTCAAGTTTGAAACAATGCGTCCAAAGGTGTGTTTTAACTGTTATAATACCAAGGTGTTTTTACATAACTGACATCACATCTATAAAGAATAATTCAGGTGGGGAGCCAATACCAGGAACACGATTGGGCTATGAGACAATCAAGCAGTGCATCAGTGCACTCAAAAATTGGAGACATACGCATGAACATGAGTACAAGAATAAAATTGAAGCACTATGGCCCCTCCATGAAGATGCTCATATACAGACCTATGAAGCAAATGTGTTAACTAGTAAGAGTGAGCGTAATGCAGATGCTCAGATCTCCAAGGCAAAAGACACAATAGCAGGTCGGACACAGTTATTTGAACTCTATCAGGATCTTTTTGACACTATATATTCTTAACAGATACTTACACATGAGAAGAGATCACATGTGCATCAATGTGATGTCTTTAATTTGAGGGCACAAACTCGCAGGTACACATTGGAATCTGTAATCGTGCTATGCTTCTTTTTAGCATGGCAATAGCATTCCGTGGAAACAACACATGCTCACTTCTGCTGTCCAACCTTTATTTCCAAGATGTTCATCTGATTGAACTTGGTCTTGATGTAACTGCAATGGTAAGATTGACTATCTTCCTTATCTTCAGGTTAATTTCTTTGTTTTTAGACTCTTGTCTGCTTTTCTGATCAAGGCAAGACTAACACTAGTGGCCATATTGATGAGTAAGCTGCATTTCACCACCGTCTTCCTGAGCTCTGTCCAATAGGTGGACTGGGTTTTTACTTTTTTAGTTAATTTCACATCTTTTCTTGTGAGCATTCATATTTTGTATCTGATTTTTCAAAGGGAGAAGACATTGGCTATCATTCTTAGTACAAAATATTTCTTTTTCCCAGCTTAGGTGGAGATAACACAGCAATAACATATGAGAGTAAGTTTCAGGCTATATTATTGTCATTACATAAATTGGCTAACTGAGTCCAGATCATTGCAAGCATGTGATATTAATGTACACATGTAATGGGATCAATATTTGCAAAATTATACATGCTGGACATCCTTTTGCAGCAACAAGTGCTCATGAGCATGGTGCTATTGTGGAAGGCACAAAAGCTCTTGGAAACTGGAGTCAAAAAACACTTCAAAATTGTTATAATCGGATGCTACTCATTGATGCAATGCTTGCTGCAGCATCATTCAATAGCAAAAGACAAAACTCTTATTTTCTTGCTTGAGATGCACTTGGTATGTGATTTTTAATTGATATGTACAATTTATTCATAATTTTACATAGAACCTTCAGCAGCACTTGCCTCTATGATATTTCCCTGGATAGAAGAAGAAAAGGCAGCTTATCAGCAACAATGTCAAGAACATGGCAGCAGGGCAACAGATGTGGCACTCTCTCACTTTCTTTCTCTCCTTGAATGTTTACACACTGTGATACTCCAAGATGCTGCTGTCCTATATCCATGATATTCATGGTGTTCAATTTTTTGGTTTTCCCCCTTCAATTTTCTCGATTTTGCTGCATTCTCAGTACATGCCACTATATTGATTCAACAAGCTGAGGTTGGAGCTCAACAACAGTTGAAGGATTTGCCAGAGACCATGGCAGCATCACTTTGAGAAATTCTTACTACCAGCAATTTACATCAAGAACATGCACGAGATGAATTGCGCCAAGAGCATGCACATATCAATGCTCAACTCCAGGTTGTTGATGCATTAATTCAAGCTCAGTTTCAATCCAAGTCTAAACGATGGAAGGTAACTTTGTCATTGCTTGGTGAGTTTTGACATGATATATGTTCATGATTTTATTGCTCAAATCTCAGCAGATGGTACTACTGTTAGCTCAAAGTCACCATTATTACGTCCACCTGAGCTCACTTTGTCCAATGTGTCACATTTTCAGTCTGTGCTGTCATCTGGGCCCTCGTCAACACTCTCACCACCTACTCTGCCAATTATAGCTGTCACACCTGCCCAAACAGTCAGTTCCTCTGAAAATGTATATCCATTTACAACTTTCTCTCTTTTAAATAATTCTTTTGAGAGAGTTCAGCAACTTACTTGTATTACCAAACTTGAGGCTATCTATTCTGCTGATAAACTTGCAAAGCATCAATTTGAATGGAAACAATCAACAACAGAGAACCAAGATGATGAGTGGCTTCCAATTTATATTTACTGGTGGCCAAAAAACAAAAACTCAAGCCCATTGATTACTGATATTTGGAACAAATGGGTGCATGGCATTGATGGCTGCTTGTCTATTTTGCAGCTGACAGACATTTGAGGTGCTCGCTGGCATTGGAATAATTTTGCTGCCAAGACTGAAGCATCACATCAAAAAAAGGTTATTATGCTAATTGAAATGCTGAGTAGCTGCTTGCATTGGAATGCTGAACATGCCCTACAATATCTTACATCAACATATCTTATTCC
>QFEW01001101.1:14774-62601 GCA_003316525.1 Termitomyces eurrhizus
ATGGTGTGTGATGTGCTGAATATGCCTGTTTCTGCTGGTATTTCTCCCAGGCTTTGAGAATGCTAGCTTTTTGAGCGGAAGATCGATGTTTTGGCTTTTTTCCCTTGAAAATTCCCATTGGTGCAAGATAGAAATTTCAACAAGCAAGGAAACAGGTAGAACAGATTGATGGAGGGTGTCTGAGCCACTTCATATGGGTGGATTGTACTGTTACAGAAACTATCTATTTGACGCGTTGAAGAACTTGTCGCCAGACGCGCATTACATAAGCTAATTTATGACTTTGACGCGTCCTTCTCCCAGCCGATTTTTACAGTCATACATTCCCCTTCCACTCACAACAAAAGCAGAAACGCGTTTTTTAAACCAGAATCTAGAAATTGTTCAACTTTGTTTTCCAGATTTTCGTGCATAAGATTCTTATTAGGTACCTACTGAAATGGGTATTTCCATATAAAAAATTTGGGCTTGGCCAATTCCGAGATAATCTATTAAGATAGACATTTGCACACCACCCTTGTCCAAAAAATAGTCGTGATATGCCGAAATTTGGTTATCTCACCGTGAGGTCACCTTTTAGTGAGGAGTAAATATCTACAAACAAAATCGGATTTCGCAGGCATTGCCAGATCCCAATAGCTGTAAAATACATCACCCGGTGGTCGTATGGACACTGCTTTACCATGCCCGATAAGGGTTCTGCCTATCGCCCGCCCAGCATCCACAGATTTGGACTCCACAGCCTCACACGCTCCACTACATTTTTAAGACTCGGAAGTATCGAGACTCATGTATTCCCTTCCCTTGACGCGTTAAGCAAGAACTCTCCTTCCCGATGGAGGTCACATTGGGCAACACGATGGGCGCGGCCTTTGTTGGCTCGACGATAGCTGCCATGTACGCTCAGCTCTTTTCTGCCTCCGTCTGTATGTATAGGACTTACGTCCGACGTGAAAGCCTCTATGGAATAACCAATCTCCAGGTCTACCTTTACTACCAAACCTATAGGAACGACTCGCCCATAAACAAGTATTCTGTATGTATACTTAGGGCCTCTGGAAGCCAAGAATATCAAAGCTAACGCACGTTTGCGAGTAGGTCGCTTTTCTCTGGTATGTTGTGGGTGTCTCTTGAATTGGCATCCTCCACCTCATGGCGAGCTTCATTTAGGGTGCTGGACACGTTACACATATCGCTAACAGTCGCTGCCATTTATCACTACTTGGTCACTGATTTTGGGTCTCCGCAGACTATTCAACTCATTGTTTGGCGCGTCTATAAATTCACAACCGCATCTCATTGACTGATCGGATGATTCGCATCTTTGTAGGAGTTTCAAGGTGGGACTCCACATGTATATATGTCCCTTCATCGATGTTAACCTCTATACTTGGTGTAGCTCGGCGTAGCTGTGTCTGTATGTTTGTGCCGCTGTTTCTTCGCGTTACGATCGTAATGATTCCGCTCGTTTTGTTGCCAGGTTATCATTATTGTAGGGGTACAAACTTTATATGCCTTACGCGTGTGGAAGCGTGGGTTCCATCTTCAATTATGTAGATGATTTTGATCACTGAAATTGTGTTTAGTTGGACGTCAATATCATCGCACATGGCCAATCATTGTGGTAAGTACTTGAGTGTCGGTGACGTACCGCGGTCTCAACGGAGATAATAAAGGTAATATTTGTTGCCAGCGGATATGGTATGTTGACAGAGTTCACACGGAGATTTGGATCAAGCATGAAATTTGACTTGGGTCATTCTTAGCCATTGGGATAGGTACGACCAATGTATTGCTGACACGAATGGATTGTTTCGTCTGATGAGTTCCTTGCACAGCGCTCGCTGTCAAAACGTAAGCCTGAGTCCCTGTACAACCTCAACCTGTTCACTCTTGTTCTAGCTACGCTATTGCCGCTTTCGCTGACCTATCGGCCATATCTGTGAGCTTCAATTCAAGTTCAGTCGATCTTCTCGATGACATTAATTTTGATGTTTTATTTTCTGTTCTTGTAGTGGGCTATCTACGCGGCCTTTGTATGGACCACAGGTATCGATGTCGCCATTGCGACTGCCATGTGCTTCTACCTTATCCGCAGTAAATCTGGATTCTCTCCGTGAGTAAAACTGATAATCAATGTTTCCCCTCGTTGACGCCGTGAAGCACGGATTCTAAAATCGTCATGATCGTCCGAATGATATTGATATCTGGGTTTCTGACCAGGTGAGTTCCTTTTCCTTCAGGATTCCGTTAGTACACTTTTATAACTTCGTTTTCCCAAGTGCATGCTCTTTGACGGCTCTGATTACTGTAAGAAGATGGAACCACAAAGTTTATTGTGAAATCTTATCCGCCTCTGTTAGTACGCGGCAATGCCGAATACTCTTGTGTTTCTTGGGGTAGATTTTATCCTGACCAGATGTGAGGCGCCAAGTACATATTGAAAGGGTCCTTGTTGGTGATAGTTTCTAGTGTATATCAACAGTTTCCTTGCGATGTATGTTGCTCTTACTTCTGACGACACTCCGTCATTGAAAGACGTCCTTCAGGCTTAACGCCCGCAAAACCATCCGTCAAATGGATACAGCCATAGGCACTGTCAGTGCCTCCCGAAGCTTGAATATCTCGACGAACACATCGTTGTACGCCGTTCGTACTGAGGAGGTGGCTACGCCTCATAGGGTACAGGGACATGTGAGCTTGTTCTATAACCTTAGATTCCTCATTCGAGATCACTCAAGCTTTTCCAGGTCGCGCTCCCTCTATCTCCCCTTGTCCCCTATAACAGTCACAAAACAAACAGTACAATTCAAATCCTGGTGTAGTTATGTATCCCATTAAATCTTCGCGTTCAGTGCTTAAACGTTTGCCATTTGAACGGATGTATACACAGAGACGGATGATATATCAGCATATTGAACGTGTAAGGAATATTAGTCAAAGGCATCTGGGCTATCTGTACATGTTATGTGAGTAGAGTGCAATATCATCGGTTTGGCCAAAGGACTTGGTATCCCAGTGCGAACTAATGGTTTAAGGGAGCTGGTCAGTCACTGGATTTTCAATCAAGCTTACTACAAAATACTTAAATTAAAAGGTACTACAATGTTATACATACATTCACTTCAGGAAATTGTAGAGAATTCTGAAAGGGCCTCACTAGTATTTCTCGAAATCTTGTAAAAAATTGTTCAGGAAGTTTCCATGGAAATTTGAAGAAACACTTGTCATAAGTCATACAACAACCTGTTTTCAACAGGTGGTTTTCTAGAAATTGATTGAAATTAATAGAGGTTAGTCACTAAAAGTAACTTTATAAGAAATTACATTGATAAACCATGAAGGATTTCCTGATCTACAATATTTGCAGTTCTTTGTGACGTATTTTCTGGTGATAAAATCACCTTGATACAATTGCCAGATGTGCATCTAGAAAATACAACATAAAGTTGTCCATGTCAAAAAATAAATAATTGAAGATCCAATCCAACATATTTCCTGATTGCATCTGAGATTTGTTAATAGTTATGGCAAAAGCTCATCAAACTGGAAACTGTCTCCTGCAAAATGGAATAGGCAAATCCTTTTCAGAAGCATCCAGGTCGATCTTTGGAATCAAATCAGTAAATTCTGAAAACTTGGAATATCCACTTATGAGGCAACATCTAAGCACTCTGGTGCTTATATAAGTGATACTTATTCTTGTTCTATTGCAAAGCCCTTTAGTTGAAATTAGGTTTCTGAAAAGTATAACAAAATCCAATCTTCAAAGCTAAATTGGCCAAAGACAAAATACCAGCTTTCAAAGAGTTGAGATATTCTTGTTTGGGTTCCTGCTATGGAAATGACTGGCAGTACCAGAGCCTCCTCCACTTTGCATAACAGGTCACAGTATAGTAATGATGTCTGTTTTAATGGGACAGGTAGTCCAACTGGTTCTTTGAGTGCAATTATAGCATGTTCCATTTTAGGCCAAACATTACAATTCTATAGAATATGAAGCAAGGCCATTAGTATATCCATTATCAGATTGGATAGAGTTTGCACTATGTAGGATATTTTCTTTTTCTGAAAATCTCTGTAAAACTTCTGAATTGATATTATCAAACATTAGTATTCTTGCCAGAGGAAGCAGTCTGGTCCAACTAATACTGAAGATAATATTTTCAGCAAGTTGTAATATTTATCTAGGCTCCAGATCTTTCCAACACCAAGATCCAATAACCATGCTACATAAGCAACATTGTCAGAAGTCTGCTCCAATCTCATATTTTGAACCAACTAGGGAACTTGAATGTAATTTCAAAGTTTTTCTTTTTAAGTAAAGCAGAAATTGTTTGCTGCTTGAGTTTTTTTACATAGTCAATGCACAGTAAAAGCCCTGCATTTCACCCCCAGAAAAATATGAGAAGAATATTTCAGATGTATTTTAGTATTTTTTTTTCAGATTTTCAACTAAATATTCTAAAATAAATATATTGTGGAATTGGAGTAGGAGTTCTGAGGATAGTTAAGTATGGTATGAGGTAGATGGCATGACACCCACTATAATAAAAATGCATTCTTCATACATCTGAATGCCAAATATAGCAAAGATAATGATATAATAAACTTTTTGCCAAAGTGCTACAAAGCTTAAAAGACAATAAAGACTTTTCAGTGCACGATAGAGTTATACAAACCAAGTATCTGATTATCACAAGTATACTATATTCACCTTAATACCAAGAACTGATTTTTTATTAGAGTTTATTTAGTCTCAACTTTGATAAAATTATAGACTATTTGCACATATTTGGCAAACCTTGATCCACCAATATCCTGACATCTTGAGCATCAGAGCTAATTCCAGAGCATCTGATACTTACAGGATATATAATTTAGAAGTAAGCTTGCCTTGTAAAGGCATTGCTTATTAAAAAGGCCTGATAGTAGGCTGGTATGGTGTTAGTCAGTAAAACTCACAGTTTAGCCTTTGTGAGCTCTTCTGTCTGCTAATAAAATAAGCCTCACATATTTATTAAAAATATCTAAGTAAAAAGATCACTGCATTATTCTTGCTTCCTTATAGCTGTAAAGGCAATCTCTAGGAGCTGTGGCTCAGTCACACAGCTGGCAGAGGGAGATCCAAAGTGTATTAGAATATATACTGACAATATCATGATAGCTACTCACCTGGCAGAGGAAAATCCAAAGAGAACAAGTCTAAGGATTTCCTATGCCAGGTTGGATGCTTCTGGGGCCTCTGAAGCATGGGAAACAACTGTACAGTACAACAAAACCTTAAAAACTTGAAAATAGCCTACACAAACAATTGCACAAATAAGGGGCAAACTCTGGCAAACTCTGGCTTATGTAAGTCATCTGGAAGCGGTGCTGAGGGGCCCACACTTGTCTGAATGATAGTTAAAGAACCAGAGCACCTCAAGAGCTGAGAATAGTACTAACAAATAGTGTTGAAAGAATAGAAACAGTAAAATGAAATAATGTCAGAAGAAATAAGAAAATGAATGAAAAGAGAGTGAAGAGATAAAGAGTGAAGGAAGGAAGAAATGAGGAGTCCCCTGACAATAGCTTTCTTGTTCATCTTTAAGCCAAGTGTTTCTCTATGCAGAGCAGTCACACATGTCATGTATCTGTGCTATATGCTGTTGTATCTCCTTATGCCTGTGAGATAAATCATTTCCATTGAAGTTAATGCATACATCAGCATGTACATAACTGTAACATAATGAGTGCTCTTCTATGTATTTCTTTTCAAGTAGCACAACAAGCAACCTGCTACCTTTTTTGAATTTGCTTTTAATATATGTAATGTCAAAGTAAATCATAGTATATAATTTTCTCATTGCTGCTAGTATAAAAACAGATTTTGAAAATTTTAAGCACTTTATAATATGTAATTACATGACTTTTGTAGCCTGATAATTTGTCCTTCGATTTAAAAAGGCTTGAAGAGTTGTCAAGGTCTTGAGTTTGTGAATAACATAATTTTGGTATACAACAATAGAGATTTCAACATATAGCTTACAGATCAATATTTCTGCTAGTTGAAACCTTGTATATATATGATTTCAATTTTTATTTTTGAAGCGTTACAAATAATTCAAATTAAATCATCTCCTGAGGATCAATGAGCTGAATGACAGGTATTTTACTCCAGATATGCTTGATCAATTCAAGGCATTTCTAGTAAATAAAGTAAAAAGATAACCTAACTTATTTATTGTCATAGCTATAAGTGGCTAAATATGTGCATGTATATCAATTAATTTTGAATACCACTTCTACTAAGCAACTGGGCTGTTTCAACACATAGGCTGGAAAGTGCCACCCCAATTGGACCCAACACTTACATATAGTACTTTGCATGCCCAGCACCTGTCTTCAGCACTAATACTCTGTGTAATTGCTCTGGCAGCTGCTATTAACATTTGGTACTCTGCTTATTTGGCTCCAGCCTCTGCTATCAGTACTCAGCAATCTGCATGATCAGCTTCAATACTTATCATAGTATTCAACGCTTTGCATGATTAGCTTTGATATCTACTACTCATATTTGCTGATCCAAAAGTTGGGCCCAATTCCTGCCCTTAGCCATCTGCACAAGCCTGGACACCTGAGCTCTGGGCCTAGACTATTTCTACATTGAATACTTAACTTATAAATAGCACTTTATTATAGGCAGTCTTGATATAATCTGAACTTCTGCCTTGTTACTGCTTCATACTGACTGACTGTTTGTTTCTATCTTGATTTTCTTATTTACCAATTTATTTTTGCTCTAAATCTCCTGATTCTCCAAGTCTTTTGTGAATTTTTTTCTAAGTCTCCTGGTCTTTTCTCAGTATCTCTCTGTTTATCGACTCTAGTCTACTTTCTCTGATCACTTCAAAACTCTGTGTTAGCCTCTGAAAAACTTCTCATTTCATGTCAGAACTTCTAGACTAATCCATTTCTAACTTTATAGATTTGGAATTACTACCACAAATGCCAAGTTTGCCTAATAAAAATATCCTTGCAATTATAAGCCTCTATTTTCAGCAGAATCTGATAGAGTGGGATGAAATTGACTAAGCATTGGCAAGCATTCAGATTTCAGCTATGGTCAAAGCATTATGAAAAGCATATCAGCATAATTTAAATTGAAAACAAGATCTTTGAAAGGTGAAGGAGAGTTATAAGTAACTATGAATTTGTGCAAAAGATTTTAAGTAAATTTTGAGAGCTATAAGACAAATATAAGCTGATCAGTAGCAGTAGTAATAACTATCTGAAATAATTTGTCTGCTTTGAGTTGTTTCCTGTTATTGATGTGTAGAATATTGTATCAATCATTATCAATTACATTTTTATATTCTGCTTTTCCAGCTTTTGTGTAATTGTTTACAGGCCTGCAAAATTGCTCTTGCAACTTCTTATATAAAAAAAGTTGGCTCAAAAACAGAATCACTTCAGAACATGGCAGAGTTTGGAGAAACATCAATTAGAAACAGTCATATGATTTCTAATGAGTGTTTTATTTCAAAGCTTATATGATAATTTTTTAATTAAGCAATTTTTACAGGATTTTCTAGAGAAATACTAGTGAAAAACCACATGATCTATTTTTAACAGATGAGTACAACTAGTAGTAATAATATACTAAAAGTGTATTTTAGCTGCATAGCCTATTACTATTAATGAGTATTGTCTGAAAAAGTAATTAGTATTGTTAAAATACTATAAAATGTTTCAATTTAGTAACTCAAACAGACTCAGTAAAGAATTCTATACATGCTGTCAGCTACTTTGATGTGCAGCACAACTCTAAATTCCATATTCCATATATAACAATTGATCTCAAAATAGTTTCTATTGCATGAGTCTATCTGTGTGAAACAATCCTAATACAAATTTCCAAGTACTCAAATATAAATAATCTCTTGACCTGTCTTGCATGAATTGGTGTCACATATTTAGTGGAGGTTGTTTATTGAGCCACTATTGATAGTAATAAAATTTCTATTGCTTTTTTGCACATACAAATTGCAATATATTATCTATAAGACATTGCACATTGTTCTACGATTCCACTGAGAGTAGATATGCTATTAAAAGTCTTTAGACCAAGTTGGTGAATAATACTCAGCATTGAAATTTGTGTGACATGTATAGTAAGATGTTTAATTTCTTTGTGTCAAGTGGCCTTATACTGTAAAATAGGCTGTTTGATATATTTTGAGTTAATTAATACTGGTTGGATATTGGATGACAAGAAACAAAGGCTGTTAAAAAGAATAAAAAGAATACTGCAAAAAGACACAGAAGGATTGAACTGCACAAAGACCATAGTTGAGCCCAATAGAATGCTCATAGTAGACAAGAAAAATGTGAAAACAGAAAAAAAATAGAGGATGTGACAATGTCTTTGGCAAAGAGATAGTGTAAAAAAAAAGGTCTATTAAGTTCAGACAGAGATATGCTGAAGATATTAAGACAAAGACAAAATAGAAAAAGAAATAACTAAGTGGCAATAGAGATTGTAAGCAAGACTAGCAAAATGCTTATGTTGGATACAGTGGCTCAAAAAACTGTCCCAATGTTTCATACTTTTTGAAAGATGACATTGGCATGAAGAATGGGAAGTACCTAAAATCCTGATTAAATCATGTAAGAAATTATGACATGGTAGCTACAAAATGAACCTAGGCTTATGTAATTGAAATGAAAACTGATGAAGCAATAGCCATTTTAAAATATTCACTCATTGGTGAGCATCTCTAATTCTAGTATCTAGTACTTTGTATGTCCTCCATTTGCCTTGATAACTGCTTGAATTCTTCTAAGCATGCTTTTTATTAGTCTTTGGCATACTTCTGATGGTATTTTATCCCACTCCTTTGCAACCCTCTCCCATAATTCATGCACACCATAAGGAAGTGTTTCCTACTGCCTAAGTTGCTTCTTAAGATACTCCCAGAGATGTCCAATAAGGTTGAGATCAGGGGATTGGGCTGGCCACCAAAGGACATCAAAGTTGTTGTCCTTAAACCACTTGTCAGCCCTCTTGTAGTTGTGTTTGGAGTTATTGGCCTGTTGAAAGTAGTGGGCACTCTCCTCTATCTCTGACTTCCCAAGGCTCTTCTTTGCGCTCTCATCTAAAATTTCACAATACTGCTTTGCATTAATAATTTCCACCACCTCCACAAGCTTTCCTACCCCATTCCAACTTATACAGCCCCATATCATGAGATTATTCCCTCTTCTGTGCTTCACAGTAGGTGTAGTTGTTTGGTCTTAAATGTTTTTTCCTTATAGCTTCCACACATACTGCTTTCCATCTCATTCAATCCTGTTAATATTTGTCTCATCTGTCTACAACACCTTTTTCCAGTCCTCTATAGTCCAGTTCCAATGCTTCTGAGCCTATTCAAGCCATAGTTGTCGATGTCTAGCTTTGAGCATAGAAACTTTTCTCTTGGTAGCAGACCAATACCTCTCCTTCTTCAACACATTCTGGACATTCTGGGGAGAGACAAGGTTGGAAATGATGTTGTTAATAAAATTGGTGGCCTGGACAGCTGTATCAAGTCTCCCAGTTGAGATTTGCCAAACAATAGCCTGTTTATCATGTGGAGTAAGCTTAACAGGATGGCCTCCAGGATAGTTTTCCTTGTCCATCTCCAACTCTCTACCAATCCTTCCAATAGTTGACTTTCTTAGACCAGTTTGAGCCCCAATCCGATGCAGAGAATATCCTTGAGCAAGAAGAGAAGCAACAGTAGAGTGTTGTGCAGGAGGAATAGGTTTCATGATGGTGGTTAAAGGTCAAGATGTAGTTCAACCAGCTTGAACTACTCCCAAATATATCTAAACATGGTCACATTACTTTGTTTATATTACTACATGCAACTTACTCTTTATTTCTGAGTAAAATAGAGATAAACCTGAAAAATTAGAGATGCTCAAAAAACTGTCCCAATGAGTGAATATTCTAAGATGGCTATTGCTCCATCAGTTTTGATCTTAATTACATAAACATAGAGTCATTTTGTAGCTAAGATTCCATAGTATTTTATATGATTTAATTAAAGTTTTAGGTACTTCTCATTCTTCATGCCAATGTCATCTTTCAAAAAGTATGAAACATTGGAACAGTTTTTTGAGCCACTGTATGCTAAGCACATTAATAGCAGTAATGAGCTCTCATCATGGCTGGCCATGGATGGCACCAATATCAGCACCTCACATTAGCCTACTAGTACCACCAGAAGTGGCATGCTCTAGTGCTTTTGGCATTAATTTTTGCATATTTTTACACTAATAACTTGCAGCTACAGCCTCCAATTACTCCAGGACCACTTTTTATAGCACCACTTATCTTTAGCACCACTGTTGACACCTTGCCACTTGCATTCCATGGCTATACCTTGACACAGACACTTGGCATCAGTCAATCTGGAATAATGCCCTTAGTTAGTGGCAGCACTTACAGAATGGAATGATGAAGCATTATGATTGTGGATTTTTTTACCATATAGTTTAATTCACAGCATTTACTTATATTTTTACTCATTCACCACCTTTTGCTGGCACTTAATCTCTTAGCAATGGCTAACTTTCTTTACTATAAATACTTACTTTTTGTGCACACAATCAATTTGGCAGTATAGATTGTATCCCAACATTTTGGTCACTATATACAACAGACTACCTTTTGTTGACCATGTCAGCAAGAGGACTCTGCTTGAGTTCTCTCTCTCTCTCTCTCTCTCTGCAATCTCTTAGCACCCTTGCAATTACAGCTTGGCATTTGTGCTTAAATCTGCTAAGCAATCCTGTCTTTTTATTATTCCATTCTAGGTGCTAACACTTAGCACCTCTTAGTGACCCTTTCCTGCACCTCTTAGTGCCTTTCCTTAGTAGCTCTCTCCTGCACTTCTTAGCACCCTTTCTTAGCAACTCTCCTGTGTCTTCTAACACTATTCTTTAGTAACTCTTAGTGCTCTCTTGCTGCATTTTGAAGCTTTATGTAAGTGCCTCCAATTACCCACTTTTCTTGCCACTAGCCTCTTGCCTACCCTGTATTCTCTGGGACCTGTCTGGAACTCTCACACACCCTAGCACACCCAAAGCTATATTGACTAGGTAGCTGTACAAGTGATAGTGCACCCTCAGCTCAATTTGAGCGTCATCAGCAGTCCATATTAATATAGCACTGGCTTGAGATACCTGAGCACACATAATCCAATCTTGACATATGCAATTTATCTGTTTTATGATATATCTGATGGCCATGCATAGCAAGAGATAGATCTGATCAGTGATAGTGCCAGTGGCAGCTGGAATGACAGATAATAAAGAGCATCAATTTATCAGCAAATGATACAGCTAGCTAGCAGCAGCACTTACAGTAGCTCAAAAAAGTGTTCTCATGTTTTATAGTTTTTGAAAGATGGCATTGGCATGTAAGATTGGAAGTATCTAAAATTTTGAATAATTCATGTAAAATACTATGACATTGTAGCTACAGATTGTATCTAAGATTATATAATTCGAATCAAAGCTGATGAAGTAATAGCCATCTTACAATGTTCACTCATTAGAATACTTTTTTGAGCATCTCTAACTTTGCAGGTTTATCTCTATTCTACTCAGAGTAAGTTGCATGTGAGAATATAAACCTAGTCATATGACTATGTATAGATAGATATATTTGGAAGTGGTTCAAGCTGGTTGAACCACATCTTGGCCTTCAACCACTATCATGAAAGTTACTCCTCTTGCACAACACTCTGCTATTGCTTCTCTTCTTGCTGAAGGGTATTCTCTGCACCAGATTGAAGCTAAAACTGGTCTAGGAAAGTCTACTATTGAGAGGATTGGTAGAGACTTGGAGGTGGATAAGGAAAACCATTTTAGAGGCCATCCTGCTAAGCTTACTCTACATGATAAACAGGCTATTGTTCAACAAATTTCAACTAGGAGACTTGATACAGCTGTCCAGGCCACCAATTTTATCAACAACATCATTTTCAACTCTGTCTCTCCTCAGACTGTTCAGAATGTGCTAAAAAATAAGGGGTATTGGTCTGCTATGAAGAGAAAAGTTCCTATGCTTACAGCTAGATATCAGCAACTATGACTTAAATAGGCTCAAGAGCATTAGAATTGGACTGTGAAGGACTGAAAAAAGGTGTTGTGGACAGATAAAACAAAGATCAACAAGATTGGGTCAGATAAGAAGCAGTATGTGTAGAAGCTACAAGGAAAAAGCATTTCAGACCAAACAACTACATCTACTGTGAAGCATGAAAGAAGGAATAATCTTATAGTATGGGGATGTATGAGTTGGAATGAGGCAGGAAAGCTGGTAGGGGTGGTGGAGATCATGGATGCAGAGCAGTACTATGAAAGTTTGGTAGGTGGAGCAAAGAAGAGCTTTAAGAAGTTGGAAATGGAGAAGGGTGCCTGCTATTTTCAACAGGACAATGACTCCAAACACAACTCCAAGAGGGCTGACAAGTGACTTGAAGACACCAACTTTGATATCTTCTAATGGTCAGCTCAATTTTCTGATCTAAACCCTATTGATATTCAATAGTTATAGTTTTAGGTTCACATTGTGTTTTTACAGCATTATCTATCTTACTGGCTGAAACTTTATGTGCTACCATGCCCAGACACAGCATTTTCTGACATGATTTATAATGCCAGTATAGAAACACTCTTCAACCTTGATATTCTATGCTGAATACACAATTCTGAGAGTATCTCAAGAAGCAGCTTAGGCAGTATGAAATATCTCCTCATGGTGTGCATAAATTGTAAGAGAAGGTTGCAAAGGAGTGGGATGAAATACCACCAGAAGTATGCCGAAAACTGATGGAAAGCATGCCTAAAAGGATTCAAGCAGTTATCAAAGCAAATGGAGAACATACAAAGTACTCGAAAAAGTGTCCCAATAAGTGAATATTTTAAAATGGCTATTACTCTATCAGTTTTGATTCAAATCATATAATCCTAGATGTAATCTGTAGCTACAATGCCATTCAATCTTACATGATATATTCAAAATTTTAAGTACTTCCAATCTTACATGCCAACGCAATCTTTCAAAAACTATGAAACATTGAGACACTTTTTTGAGCTGCTGTATGAACTGGAATAATGGAGTTTTCCCATGACTGACAGCTTGGTGCTTCACCTTGGTACCTGACATTGCTTGGCACTCCACATTAACTTAAGCAGACAGCAATCTTGTGGACTTCTTACCCACATTCTAAATAGCTTAGTGTTACACAGCAGAACCAGATTAATCTTCAATTCTAGTTCAATGAGTTGTGTACAATCAAAAAGCTACCTTATATAAGATAGCATAGATGTTCATAAAAAGTACATTATGTAAGTAAGTAATTATGTGGTATTACTGTGTTACATCTAATTCAAAAGATAATGATTGAACAACTAGTAGATTGTTCAATAAGTAGATTTTAGATTCAGAGCAAAGGCCATGGATCACACAGGTACTAGAGGTTTTAGACCTTGGGCAAAGGCTCTAAGTCATTTGGTTACACATTCTTTCCAAGTTCACCACTCTTTGGCAATGCTTAGTCACTTAGCAACAGTGAACTTGTTTTACTATAAATACTTACCATTTGTTATTAGTTGAACAACAGAGTTTTGTACCCCTAGTCTGCTCAGTTCACCTTATGGTTCAGATTTCTTTTGAGCTGACTTAACTCATTTTGCAGCTTAGATGTTGCTAAGCTCCTATTTTTTGCCACATCTCTTGCCACACTCTACTTATATTCACTCTCTATTCTTTTTTAGGTGCACTCAGCTGTTGGTACACTCTCCTTACTGCACTTTCCTTACTGACACACACCTTTTTTTGCTATAAAACTCATTATTTGACATGTTCTCTGGGACCTGCCTGGGACTCTCTCACATACTTAGCATGCCCAACACATATTTCCAGGTTAGTAGTCATAAACCATGTCTGCTACTGACCAACTTTTAGACATCATCATCATACTAGTTAAGTAATTGTATTTATAAGAGGTAGTTTTATTTGTAGCATAAACATAAGTAAAAATTGTAAGTAAATTTTATAAGAAGTTTTCAAGAGGACAAGTCAGATAAGAAGAAGCTGGTGAAAATAGTTTTTGTAGGAAGTAAAAAGAAGGAAAGTGATTAAGCAATTGTAGCTGTGTAAGATCTAGCCTCATTGCTGCCACATGCAACTTTGCCAACAGCACCAGGAACTTGATATTGACTACCTAGGAATGCAGATAATGACTCTGTTCATTCTCACCAACACTGAACCATACTTTTCATGGGTGCTGCTTGAGTTTTTGCTGCAGCTGGATACAATATTTCTTTCATAGTTCTGCAAACACATTCAAATAAAATTTTGGAATCAACTAAATTATTTTTACTGTGTTTTTACATTGTTTTGTCAAAGAACATCATTCCCTGCAGCCAGTAAATATACAAATGTATATTTACATGCCTCATGTAACACAGATTGATATAAATAAAATTATGAAGAGAAATTTGACATGCACTGCTGTTACAAATCAATATAGATTGTCTAACCTAATCCTTACCCATACCAAGCCGCTGACAAATCAGGTCACCAATAGTTTGCCTGATTCTATTGGAGGAAAGGGAATCCCATGCAGAAGGAGCATTACTGCGTACAAGTTCATGTATTTGTCCAGACTGGGTGTTCCTAAAGTGGTCCAGAGTTTCCATGATAATTTGAGCGTTAAGCGGCTTTTGCCATTCTCTTTGCAGCGTAGCAACAAAGAGTTCATGTAGGAAAAGTGTGAGAGATACAATGTAAGCCTCCAAATACAGAGCTGTCTCTGGACTAAGATAGGAAAGTTAGCAAATGCCAGATAAATGCATACTATTACATACGCTGCCCGATATTTACTGTACAAAACATCAATTGCCACAGCTGTAAGACCAGCTGCACCAAATGCTATTGCTAAAGGAGGAAATATTGGACCGAAAATTGCAACTAGTGCTATAGCATGAGGCAAATAACCTGATAAATGCCTGCAGGTAGTGTTCTATTAGGAGTTTGTCTTACTTTCAACGGAAACTTACAACTTGGATTGAGCTTGAGGTACAAATGATCCAATAATCTGAAGCATCTGTACATGGAAATTTTTCCCAGTAAGAAGCTGAACATGGTGTCAAATCATAAACAAGTTATATCATGGCTCATGTCTCACTTTTTCTGGGTCTCTAAAATTCCAGACCTTGATAATGTCCGAATGTATGCGCCACATACAATCCTTCAAAATGTGACCTCGAAAAACTGTGCTCTTTGCCATGTTTTTCCAGTACTCTACAGGGTTGTTAATCCGTGCTTTGAATAAGTTTAATAAGAAGAAACCTACTTTTATGACCCTCTCTGTAGGACGAAACATTGTAGACAAGATGAACATGTTGCCAAGATAAGAAAAAACATACTCAATTGAGGTCATGATTTTTTGCTTCGGGTCGATACGTTGTGCTACAGCCCACGGAATGAATGTCTCTTGTGTTTGCAGACGCTTTCGAGTGACCTCCGTCAAGTCCTTGAGTGTCTGCAAAAATCCTAAAGTTCAAGTTAGCAACCCAACAAGAGTCAGCCCTGGACAGATTTCAAAAAGTCAACATCCCTCTTACCAGGAAATTCTTGGCTTGTTGAGACACCGACATAGCTTAATGGCTGTTTGTGCTGGGTCCACGAAAAACGACTGCGCCTTGGGAGATCGAATTGTTGCCGAAACACCTCAATTGACGTCCTAAGGGAACCCCAAGCGTCCTTTGCGGCTTGTTCTTGATCAGTGTTGTCATTCCCTTGATGACCTTGATTCCACGCCCTTTTTGCATAGAATTGAAGATAGAGGAGATCGATCTTGGTAAAGACGACGATCACAGGAATTTTCCCTGTAGCATGGAAGTTAACATTAATTACAACTGGAAACCGAAGAAAACCGACGAGTAACAGCGAGCTTCAGAAGCTCCTCATCGGCAGTCTGCATTAAACGCGCCCCAGAGCGTGGTGCCTCTATACATAGCCTTCAGGTAAGGTCTCTATAAGTTGGAATCGCATACGAGTCGTCGCATACTTACCATAACGCATGAAGTCGCTGTTCAACAGACAAGCTCGTCCTAGACCTCTGACTAATGAATTTTTCAATATTCATCCAATGATTAGTGGAACCCGGCTCAAAGCCCCTGCTATCGTGAAGGGCAAAGCGTGGGTTGTCAGCGGACGTGTATTCGCGATCGATATTGGCTGTCCCAGCTCTGTCATCAGCAATGTCAATGTCCTAATGAGGGCCGTTATAAATGGCGCTGAAAAGGTTCGTGAAGAACCATGTGACAAGCTCACTTTTGGGCTAACGTTGAAAATGTTGGCAATGAGAGAAGACTTCCCCACTCCCGTCTGCGAGCACAATATGATCAATTTGTCGAACTCGAATGGAGTTGAGAGCGCCCACGTTCCCTACGACCAGGATTCGAAATCTTCACAAAGTATTGATGTCTAGTAAGCAAGGGTCCAGGATTCTAGCCAAATTGACGTTACATACCTAGGACAGCGAGAAAGTGTTTCGTCGACTGTAGATGGAAGTGAGGGAGGAGGATCTTCCATTGCATGATCAATATCTTGATAAGTGAGGGCGGCCGGGATCATGGTGGTGGCTTGAGCGGTCATGTTGTTGGATCCAGAAAAGACTTCCTCCGTACTGGATGCAACAGGAAGATCGATGGGTATCGATCACTGCGGTGGTTGAGCGTCCATCTTTCAACAACACCTGTCTGTGGTACCAATATCAGTCTTATCATGACACTGGACACCACGTGCCTGATACAGGACTAGTAGTTTAAAAACTGGTCCTGAAGTTCAGAATTTAGAAACAATAGAAGCTGAAAAGGTATATATATGGGCGGTTCTGGACAGCTTGGTATCCGGTTACTTCACGCGGATATGCGCGTTTTCCAGGACGATACTCATGGGATGAGATGATTTGTCATTTATTGCTCTATACAGGTGTGGCAGAGTGAAACATGTGAAGGAGAAAGCGAACGATCTAGCGCTCCTGGATCTAGTGCAGCAATGTTTCTATCAAGCGATTTGCGTAAGCCAATAATCCGATAATTTATATACTCTCAGTAGCTAGCAATCTCGCTAGGTCTGGTCCAGGACACCATCAGAGACGTCATTGGTATATGCTAGTCTAGGCGGGAGACACATTCGAATCTCAAGATAAGAAGCCTCTCTATAGTTCATTTTGTAAATTATGGGAATACTATTCTAGGCTTTTAAAGATGGGAACTTTCCTAACGCAAGAATTCGGGGGGAGCTCTACGTGGAACTCGTCAGAGCATGTTCTAATATTATGTGAGAGAACGATCAAGACCAGGGTAAAGAACAGATACTATTATCAATCAGGTGACGATATTACAGCACGATAATTGAGGGGTCCAAATGAACACTAGGCTGAAGTCCACAAAGTCTTCCTACACCGTCAAGGAATGATGAGCTCGGCTGTAGAGAAGAGAACGACGAGTTCACTATGATCGCTTCTGGCTCCATCCGTCCAACGGGCTTCCTCACGTTTCAGGGGCATCGACAGATGGTTTAATTTAAAAGCCTTGTCCTGACCCTCCATATATTTTTAAGATTTGACGTCTCCTTTATGATAGTGCGATCAATGCAGCTCTACTGGAAGATCGTACAACAAAAATGACAGATATAATATATTGGTATACGATCTTGATCTTTCAGTAACCAAAGCTTCAGGAAGAAGTATATGCATAAATATTTGCGGGGCAGACGCTATGTATCCATCGATTCTCAGGCTGATGCGCACATTGGCGTCAAATCTCTGTAAAAATCATTCACAGTAACAGAAGATGTGTTGTTATTAGAATTGTCTGCTATGTTAACATGACCCTTTGTATAAGACATGTTAATTCCTCTACGACGGGACTTAAGGAAGGCATGGGTGACGCAGCATATTGGTAAATGATATGTGTATTCATGTACAGTATAATATAGACAACTATCTGGAGTCAAATATTGAGAGACAGTTAATATAAGTACATGTTAAGAAATGATGTAAGTAACGCACCTGGAGTCAAATATCGAGAGATAGTATGACTCCAGGGTGCGACATAATGTTTATCAATAGGGATGGGCTACTGCAGCACACAGCAATACCAAAGTCTACAGTAGGGTTTTGTCAATAGCCATCTATAAGATTGAATAGTCAAAAAGAGACCAATGGCACAACTTGCTTGTATGGGCCATTGCTAGCACAGCATGACCAAGATCTCACTAATCTGTTAATTTTCATTAATTTTATTTATATGTATATTATTTATTATTTTATTATTTTTATTGTATTATTGTTTTTAATATTCCTAATTTTAAATATGATGTATATACATGTACGTTGATAAATGAACACAATGTGTTGTTACTACAATAAAATATGCAAATTAACTGTGAAAATTATAAGGCCTAGTAAGTGTTAAAAATAAAACTGACTTACATATAAAATACAGATGGAATATACATGTTCTACTCATGTGAGTTCTGTAATGTGCCTGCACTAATAAAACTAGATGATAAAATACCAGAAGACTGAATACTCACAACTTCTTTCAAAGCGATGTTGAAAACGTGATGAGAAGTTATTTGAGTTGGAACAATGTGCATTACTGTGATACACTGAGCTGTACAGCTATACAATGCACCAGAATATGAATAAGTATATGCTTTGTCTAAATATTGCTCATTGTTGCTTGGGTGTAAATGAAAAGCTGCAATGAGTTGACTTTCTTGGTCGAACCCCTTTATTGTGAGATGTCAAGCATTCTGGTGATAGAACTCCACACAGGCTAGGCGCATCAACAGCAGGCTTGGCATTGGCTCTGGACACCTTGCCACATTTATTCTGAACTTGGTGCACACAATTTATTTATTTTAGGCCTTATCTGATGGCCACACATGGCCACACATGGCACAATAGATCCAATCAGTGATAGTGCTGGTGGCAGCTGGAATAACAGCTAGCATTAATCAATCAGCATGTGGCACAGCTAGCCAATGACAGTGCTTACAAATTAGAAATAATGCCATTTACTCATGACAAATGGCTTGGCATTTACCCTGGTGCCTGATGTCTCTTGGTGCCCTTCTCTCAGTCAGACAAACAGCTTTCTTGTTTTATTTCTCATTATTTAGTTTAATGCACAACATTTAATTACATTTCTTACAGTTCACTGCTTCTTGGTGACTCTTAAGCCAATTAGCAATGGGGAACTTATTTTACTATAAATACTTACCATTGTCACTAGCTACAAGACAGAACAGAGTACTCCATTTACTCCTCAATTCACCTCACAGAGCATTGACTAAGTTCATAGTCACCAATTGTCTGAGCACCTCTAGCCTGCTTGCTGCAGTTATGTTTACAAGACCTACACATCTTGCACCTAGAGCAGGCAACACATATCTTAGATATTGCTAAGCCTCCAGTTTTCTTGCCACATTGCTTCTCACACCTCACTCATATCTGCTTTCCTCCCTCATTTAGGTGCACTCTGTCATTAGTGCTGATGACGCCAACTGTGGTTGGGTGCGCTGGACATATATGCAGTAAAACACTGTCTCCAGTGCCCAGCGTACGTAGTTGTGAGGAGTCCTGACAGGGTCCTGGTGTGCTTAAGCAGATGTGATAGGACAATGTGCTAGATAATAGCACCTCAGGTGCTACCTAGCAAATGGTCAATGCCATAGCTTAAGCAAAGATAAAGAGAAAAAGACAAGTAGCGTAGCATAATGTGCCTGTAGGTGGTACTGTAAACAATGAAGACGAGATAGACAAAGCTAGTGCCCAACTTAGTGACAAAGTCAGGCAAAGCTAGCGTGATTTGAACGCTAAATGTAAGTGGGTGCTCAAGAGGTTACAATTTGTTCTTATGTACATGTAAAGTAGCTATCTTATATACTATGCACTACTGTGTTTTCCAAGATACCATCTGTGGCACTACCTCCTAGCACCTCTCCTCATGGTTCCCTCTAATGGTGACCTGTCAATGGCAACCTGTTGCACATATATGATGGTGACCAATGGTATTATGATCCACAGTGACCAATGGTGACTCTAAATTGACTTAGAATTATACAGGTCTGCTCACTCTTAATATAATTCCAATTGGCCAGGCTGTTCCAGGGTATGGTCAGAAAATCCTCAACAGATGCCATGAGCACTAATGTTGGCACTACTCATTGTATCAATTCCTGACAGGTCCAGATGTTGGGTTTAAGTATATCCTGTGCTGCCATCATTGATTCTTTTAGACTTCTGATTGAGGTGTCTTGTCAAATGGCAGCACCTACTGCTGACCTCTTCTGGAAGTGATCAGAGTTTGGTTAGAGTCCCCCTCCTGTCATTGTGTTAGCACTATACATTCTGAGCCTCCTTGGTCCTTGAAATAGATAAATGGAGTGTGCTGAAAGACTGGTAACTGGTGATTAGGATAAATGGATAAGTCCTGCAATAGAGTGACAGAGCTAAGGCTGCTCTGTACCCAAACTGGTTGCTAGAGTCTCCAGTATGTCAAGTGTTGGTTGGCCTATAATGTCTCTTGATGTGCTCAGTCTGAGTAGAAGCCTATCATCTCTCCCCAACTGAAAAATTGACTGTCCTCAGTCAAACGCCATTATTAATTTGACTGCGCTACGGTCTGTATAATGCTGCCAGCATCTTATAAAAGTTGTTTCCAGCCTTTCTCCTTCTTGTGATCTTTGTCCCATCTTTTCAGCATGTCTAATTTTGATCTCTATGCTCTCTGCAATTTCCTGGCTAAGGCCTTTTATTTGTTTGATTGCACTAAGTCTGTCAGTCCTGCAGATGTGCCACAAACCATCCCTGGCATAATGCAGCTCTATTGGCAGTGGCTGGTGGTCCATGGCTCTGACAGTTCCTAGGCACAGGACGTCAAGATTTGTGAGTGGTGCATGGTCCGGTACTGCAAATATGAAGGTGCCAATTGGTTGTGCCCATTTGCAGACTTGTTTATAAGTTTTTAAGTTTGATTTTGGTTTTGTTGATGAGCCTGCATTGTGGCTGGCTACAGATAGCACCAATACCCACACCTCACATGAGCCCACTAGTACCACCAGAAGCGCCATGCTCTAGTGCTTCTGGCACTATTTTTCTCATATTTTTACACTAATAACTTGCAGCTACAGACTCCAATTACTCTCAGACCACTTTTTATAGCACCACTTATTCTTCACACCACTATTGACACCTCGCCGCACCTTGCCACTTGCACTCCAAGGCTATATGTTTACACAGACACTTGGCATCAGTCAATCTGGAATAATGCTCTTAGCTAGTGGCTGCGCTCACAGGATAGAATGATGAAATATTTCCATGACAGCATCATTATGGACCTTTTTACTATACAATTCAATTCACCACATTTGCTTATATTTTTATCAGTTCACCACCCTCTAGCGGCACTTAACCTCTTAGCGTTAGCTAACTTTCTTTACTATAAATACTTACTTTTTGTTAGTAGTACAAGAAATCAATTTGGCAGTAGAGATTGTATTCCAACATTTTGGTCACTATATGCAACAGACTACCTCTTGTTGACTATGTCAAGCAAGGGGACTCTGCTCTAGTTTTCTATCTCTCTCTCTCTCTCTAGCGCCTTGCAACTATGGCTTGGCTTTCATGCTTAGATCTGCTAAGCAATCTCATCCTTTTATTATCACATTCTAGATGCTAACACTTAGCACCTTCCTTAGCAACTTTTCCATGTTCTTAGCACTCCCCCTTAGCAACTTTTAGTGCTCTGTAGCCATGTTTTGGAGCCATACGCAAGTGCCTCCAATCACCCACTTTTCTTGCCACCAACCTCTTGCCTACCGTGTGTTCTCTGGGACCTGTCCAGGACTCTCACACACACTTAGCACACCCAAAGCTATATTGGCTAAGTAGCTGTACTAGTGATAGTCCACGCAGCACCCAGCTTAATTTGGGCATCATCATCATAGCACTAAGGTTCAGTGCCCATACTAGGCTTCTTTGTTATTCAATGAGATTGATGCATTGTTGGCTAGTACTGAGGTTGGCAAAGTACATCTCTCCTTCTCTTCTCTGCATTCCCAATGTTGATCTTGAGTAGTCAGCCGCTACATCACCCACCATTGCCAGTCTCCCTAGTGCTTCATTGTCCCTTCTGCTTCTGTCCAGCCTCCTCCTGTTCTTGGCAGTTCTTTTCATGGTGCTGCTTCTCCCGCTCACACTGTCCCAGGTGCTGCTTCTCCCACTTGTACTGTGCCTCCTCATTCAGCCATCAAACAGATTGCCATTACCTCTAGTGAGCCTCAGCCTGGACCAACTCATACTACTTTTTGCCTTTCCCCCAAAACTTTGCCATTGTTATTGTTTGAGCACCCCCTGCTCATGTTAGCCCTCTCAAATGTACCGTGCATACTTTTATTAACTTCTTCATTCTAGGTCAATCTTCCTGCTCACATTGCCTCTTTGTATGGTGTAAGTGCTTCTTTTGTTGTTGCTAGACCTTAGTGCTTAATCTTTGATACCTTTAGGCGTCTAACCAAACCATGTTTACTGACATGGAGCTTCATGACTTGTTGCATCTTTGTTGCAATACTACTGTCATTAACACTGGCATCCCAGCTAGTGTCCAAGTACTCAGTGCTAAAAAGAAGGTTACAGTTGCACCCATGGAGTGTCACACTTTTAGGGTGAAGATTGGCATGGTAAGTACTTGTTTGTCCCTGATAGGTTGATGATGTTGCTAACTTCTTTCCCAGTGTGACAAGTATTGGTCTGAAAACGATTCTGAGGGCTGCTAGTTTCCTACTGCCTCTCTTTCTTGCTACCAATGCGATGCATTGAAACGGGGTTGTGTCTTCAATGGGATTTGTACTTGCAAACATGGTATGGATGCTATCATGCAGACGAACTATGAGTGTGCAGTATTGGTTTGTAACGCCTGGACTTTGTGCTGCAGCAACACAATCTGGCAGCTACTCACCAGCCCACTGTGATTAGAGCTGCAAGCCTAGCACTGCCAACTACTCAGGATGGCACCACCGTAGCGGCACCCTTTGCTCACTCTCCTTGTTGTCCTGTTCCCCTGAAACATAAGCCTGCTGTCACATCTCCTAGCAAGAGTCCCAGTAAGCGCCATGAGTTAGCGTCTGCTACTCCTGTGGTCTTGTCTACTACTGAGTTGTCTCCCATTGTTGTAGATATTTCTCCTGCCAAAAATGTTATCATGTCTGTCGCCGGCGCTACTCCTACTCCTGAGCCAGTTGTTGATATATAGTGACTCTTCTGTTGCTCTTCCTATTACTCTGTCTCTTACTCCTCCCTGCAGCCTTTCCTCTTTTCCTAGTACTCAGGAGTCTTCCACCATGCCAGAGCCCAAAGAGACCCTAGTGGCTCAGAGTGAGTGCTGTCACTGCTGGAGGTACTTGCCTTCTTATGGCATCCACCTATCCTCTGCTAGGGCCATGTCTCCCAGCAACAAGTGCCATGAATAGACTCCCCATGCTCCCATAACTGTTTGAGTACATCTGTGTTCATTGGTTTCTTCTCCTTCTCTCTAACTTTTGCTAAGTTTGATTCCTTCTGGACGCCTCCTCCCGCTATGCGCATTTCAGGCAATGCCTTCTCTTGGCTCAGAGACAAACTCTCCTATCCTGTTACTCCCCTCTGTCTTTCTGCAGACCTTTGTCAGCAACTTTGCCATATTGAGGATGCAACCAACATTATTGGTTGTGAACTTGCTATCCTGCACCCTCATGTCTCTATCTTAGCATGCCATGAGCTCCTCCTGCTCGAGCTCCATGACGACATTACTGATGTGCTCAAGTGGCAAGCACTTTGGATGATCCTGCTCTTCCTAAGTATGATCTGTAGTTGCTGGCCTATAGCACTTCAAACTTTTTGAACTTTGTCAATTTTGATATGTACTTTGTTGTAGCTTGTACTAAAATAAACACTCCTCTTTGTTCCAAAATTGTCAGTTTGTAAGTAATCAAAAGAAAAATAAGAAAAAGGGGAAACACTCAGTAGATCATTATAGCACAAAAACTGCTTTGCCAGTGCAATCCAATAGCCAATATCACATCAGCCTAGAAAGAAATGGGTATTGTCTGTAGAAAATAAGTCAATTCATGCAAGAAGTTTAATGTATAAGAAATAGAGTGCCACTGATTGCTTGTGGCTATTTGGTGAAGGTAGATATAAGCACTAGATCTCAAAGGTTAACTTCCTCTTTGCGCAATCTAAAAATGAGTCAAGCATATTCTATTGGCTTGCATCCTTGTCAGAGTTCAAATCCCTTGAGAAGTGTCCTCCCATGCTGTCACTAGTTAAAAAACTGCCTGAGTCCTATAAATTGCATATGCATCAACTGGATCTTATCAGTCTTTGTGATGGCCAGCCCAACCGGCCTGGTGTGGACTTCCTGCTGTGATTGAGCTCATGTCATGATGGACCCTCCCACTTTCTTAGAACGTGCTACCTCCTTCTTCCACCACTATCTTGCTGGCAGTGTGCCAGAACTGGCCAATGGCATTATCAAGTTAGATCATTGTTGTCAGCTACTGCACGTTGCTTGTGAGATTAGATAACACACCTCTGATTTATTTTGGCATGGAGAAGTCCTGGAGCCATATCTTTCAGGTGCGCTCCTGCTATTTTTGCCCTCTTCCTTTCTGATAGTCACTAAATAAAGCAACTCCCACCCACCAAAACAAAAGATTGTCTTGAGCTGCTGCTGGAGAAGAGTCACTACTTGGTCTGTCTGCTCTTTACCTCATTACCTCTCTCCTCCCTTCTTAGCTAAATGTGTTACCCTGCTAGGCTCCCTGCTTGTCTACTGGTGGTCAGCTTTTTTGTAGTCCTCCTGAAGGATGGATGCCTTCCAACAGGTGCCTCCTCCTGCCCAGGCCTTGACTTGTGTCCACCTCCCATGTTGTTTATGTAAGGAGATCTTCTCTTCTTTGTAGCGCCACAGAACTGACAGATTTTTGATTTTTGATTTCCAATATTGTAGTTATATAAATTGCATCAGTGTAGTTGCCCCTCCTATGATTGTTTTGCACATGTAAGAATTCCTAAATCTCTGCGACCCTGCAAATAGCTTGAAGTATTTATGGGTTCTGGCTACTGGAAACTTGTTAGTATCACCTCATGTCAGTACCTTTCTCCCTTATTGTGAATCCTGAGCCTCTCCACTGTCCAGCCATTTTGGGTTGTATTGAGTCTTTTCTGGCACAGATGGCTGACAGCGGTTTTACTCACTAGAATGGCAATATTATGACACTGGTTAGACGTTATACTATCTTGTTGACTGCAGCCAATGAGTAGATGATTGAAGGGGAAGCGCCTGTAGATGCAGTAAGCCACTTTTTATGTGTTTTGTTGAGTGCTATTCATGAGTCCAATAGCCCCCCATTTCCACTTTCTCCACAAGTTTGAAGCACCTCCTTGAGGAAAGTGATAAACTGGTCAGTCCCTACTTGGCTTCCTTTTTTAGTGTCCGCTAATTCTCCTTGTTCTAAAGGAGCTTACTTGGCTCTTCTTGCTCACCTTTATTACTGCTGAGGTTTGGAGGGCTGCACTTGCATGTGCTATTGTTTCCTTTTCATCACTGGGTCCTAATGCCATCCCTGACCTTCCCTCTTCCAAGTCTTCTTTGTCTCCACCTCCCACCCTTCATATCTTTCCTCCCGAACCTCTGCCATGCACCCCACCTGTGCCTCCCTGCTTGCAAGGACTATCTTGTGTGCCTCTAGCCAAGCAGCAGGCTCAATTCTTCCTGTGAGCCTTGTAAGAAGTTGTAGATATCTTAGTTTTGTTACATTGTAGCCTCTTTGTGGCATCATAGCCTTATGGTATTTATTTGTGGCTTTTTGATCCCCTTGAGTGCAAGACTAGGCTTTACTTAAGGCACTAATGGTTAGCACACATCTCCTCATTCTCATTTATTGTTTGTTATCCGAGGCAGTCTTGTCATCGTCCACTAACTCCATCTCCTCAAGCTCTCAAAGTTTGGCCATATCAATATCTAGCGCTGCCAAAGGTAATGGAATGTGTTCATGTGCTAAGTAGAGAATAAGTTGGAACACCACTACCAGGCAATGCAAAACTGAGCCATCCAACTCGCAAAGTATGTAGGCACCTCCCCTATTGCAGAAAACTACTATAAGGGGTCCTAGATACTGAGGTTGCATCTTCTTGTTATGGGTAACTTTGATCTTTGAGTTGCGCATTAGTATGAGGGCATCAGCTGTAAAGTTGTAATCTCAAATTGTGGTGCTATGTTTGCTTTTAAATCATAGTGAAGCCTGTCATCTAGCTTGAAATACTACCTCGTGTAGGCATTCAAGATCTTCCATTCATTGTTGTAAGTCTATAGCATGCCTAGCAATCATGTCAGTGGAAGATAGTATTGAGTTTGATGGGGGTTGTAAGTAAGTTGCCTCCACAATGTCTGCTGGAAGAAGAGGATGAGTGCCAGTTGCAGCATAGTAAGGGGAACAGCCCATCCTCTTTTGTACCATAACTCGCTCAGACCAGAAGACTAAATAGGTTGCTTCACTCCAGTGACTTTTATCACTGTCTACTGCCTTGAATAAAGCCTGTCTGACATCGAAATGTGGTCTTTCTACGAATACCATTAGTGTGTTTGTTGTACCCTGAGACTCAAATGTGCTGAATATTGTATTTCTTTGCAAGATAAGTAAACGCCTTGACTATAGGCGCTCCATTGTCCTCCCCATCTGCAGATAACATCTTTGAAGAGCCACTTAGCTATAGCATCTGTATTTTCTTGCTGGAGCATACAGAACTCCAGCCAATGTACCAAGGAACACCTTTCTTGGATGATGTACTTGTAGCACCCTGACTTGGGCATGTGCATAGTGTCAATATATATTTTTCCAAATAACAGAGCTGGAGTTGCTACTGTTGGAGGAATAAGAACTTGACATATCTGCTGAATTTGGCAAAGATGACAAGTGCAGATATACCACACAATATTGGTGCTAACTTGAGGCCACCAGAAATGCTCCAATAGGTTTGCCCTCATCACATAGAGTCTCCAGTGTCACAAATCCTGTAGCCACTTCCTAACCTGGTCAACTCGCTGATCTTCTGACTTAGCTTTGGCGCTTTGAGGTATTGCCAAATATGGTAGATTTTGACTGTCTTCTCACAAGGGTCTGGGTTCTTCGACTATCTTCAAATTGTTAGATGGCTTAGCGATGTTATAGATACTGGCTGTGTAAAAAGTCGATGATGCCTAATATGGTTTGGGTCAGTATGGTATAATAGGATGTAGCCAAGTTGAGACTGGTTGATCTTTGCGAAGTGCTGGAACAGATAATTAGATGATATATACAAAACCATGCAGCCAATCAATCCAGTCGTCAAATATGTCATTGTCGCTTTTGTTTAATGCCTTGTCTTCTGGCTGTCTTGGTCGTCTTGATAGTCAATCCAGTCTGTAAAATGCAGTTTTGACGTGAACTAGCTTGAAGTGAAACATTAGTATTGCTACTACCCAGCGATTCATACTAGCCAAAGGTTGAATATCTGGATTCTGGAGCATTTCTTTGATGTAGCGTGCATTGACTTCAACAATCAGATTTTAAATCCCAATGAGATACATTTGTAGCACCTGAAACAATTGAAACAAGCCATATAACTCTAGCTTGAGCTGACTGTAGCGTGATTTTCTGTCATTAAGGGTAATCAATCTGAAGTGATTGTAGTGTCTGATTTTTTGATTTGCACCATCACACTGACATAAAAAGAAGCTGACTGCAATGTATGAGGTGTCAATGGCAAGTATAACAGGATCGGGAGTAGTATAGTCAATAGGCACCAATGGCTTTGCTTCCTGTAGTGCCTTCACTAAATCTTTTTGGATGTTAATTTGATCAGGTCCAAATTTGAAGAGAACCTCAGAATGAGTTAAGCAATTAAAAGCATGCACTTAATGTGAAAAATGGTGTATGAGCATGCACAGCACCTCTACAGTGCCCAAGAATGCACAGACTTCCAAGAGATTATGACAGACCCCCCATTTCTTCAGAAGCGCTAATCAGCTCTCCTCAGGAATCCTGCCTTCTGGTGTCCAGACGTGCCCTAAAATTTTAAATTGCAGCACACAAAGAACTGGCTTGTGTCCTGAAAATATCCCACCACAATACTTCATGCACTAGAGCACTCAGTTGACCAGTTGAAAGAAGTTCTATAGCGCCATGTGGATATTGGGATTTTCCGGATGCACTTTGGGCTTGCCATTCACAAGGTGCCAATCTCTCAGGCCCTTAACACCTATGTTGTCAATGAAGCTAAGCACATGATGGGGTATTTTGGGTTGTAGAATAAACATAATGTTATTGTAGAATATAGGTACCGAGTTCATCCATCTCATAGGAAGTGTAACTAGTCATAGCACTCTGAATGACATTTGAAATGTTGTCAAGTCATGAGAGGAAGGATGGATTAAGCGCTCGTCATAGCCAATGTACAAATCCAGAGTAGCGCTACATATTCATTCCACAAAAGATTCAGCGACATGATTGGAAAAGAGCGGTACCCCTGAATGACAAATCGTGACTTTGTTTAGTGGTTCTAGACTGTGAACTATATGTAGCTTCCCATTTTTCTTCAGTAGGCAAAACCATCTTGATCGGTACTCATAAACTCCTGCCGCTATCTTGGAGCAAATAATTTGGCAAAATTCAGCTTCAATGCCTGGTGGTATAGGTTGGTTATGCTTGGTCCAAGGTATGTGGGGTATTGTCAGTATAACTACTGGTGGAAAGAAATTAGTTCTTAGTTTACCGTGCTCAGTATCTTTCCAAGCAAACACTTTGTTCTGTTTCCACATGATATCAACTAATATGTTTAATTCTGCTGTTGATAGAAAGCTGGTATTGTGGGCGCTAAGAAATAGCGCCTTCTGTTCTTCTGTAAATTGTCTTGTTGATTCAAAGGGTGGCAAATTCAGATTGAGTTCAGGAAGGGTTACTAATGGGTTGCCAATTATCTTTCTTTCAATGCAAAATTCCTTAGGTACAGTGCTTGCTACCAGTTTTGTTTTAAGTGCCACTGGCTTGTACTTCTTTTTGACCTGAACCCCTTTGTGCTTAGGGATACTATTGTTAGCAACCATATTATAAATGGAATTTTAGTTCCTAGCAAAACTGGATATCAAAGATTCTTTAGAATCAGGAGCAGAAACAAAAGAAGTGTCTGTCAAAAGATTTTCAGTAATATCTGATGCAGTGAAGTATAAGTAGGATAAAGCTTTGCTAGTAAGTGACAAAGAAGAGTTCAAGATTTCATGGGCTAAAGGGGTATGTGATATAAGGGTTACTTGCCCAGTCCAATGATTATAGTCCAAGATAAGTGCTTCATCTCCATGATCCTCATCACTCATCTCTTTGATGGCACCAGAAAACACTTGCAAGGGTTGTCACTAACATAAGGTTGCTTTTTTGGTCCTGGCTTCTGGAATTTTTCACAAGAGAAAGTTGGTACTGTCCTTCTGATGCCAGAATTAAGGTCGCTAATAGTTAGCATTGTTTTGTCTTTGGACGTGGTCTTGACTACTGATCAAGCTAAAATGTCGAAGGGCCTTCCTAATAGTAAGTCATACACAGGTGATCTGAGAATGTAAATTTGAAAGTAGAATATAAGGTTGCTAATAGCACATGGAATATTATAGGCCATTCCCAAAGATTGATCAATAGTGCCATTAGTGCTTTGCATATTAAGAATGATTGTTGGGTTATAAATGATGCCAAGTTCATTAGCAACGTCTGCAGCCATAGAAATGATCTGAGATCCACTGTCTACAATAGACTTGATTTTGCTTTTGCCATCCACAGTCAGCATGATTGAACAAATAGTGTGAGAGTCCTGGGCTACAGTCAGAATGGCGGGATTGTTGCTAGATCTTAGCAACTTAAGGTAGGTTTCAACTAGGTCAATGGACGTAGCTTTTTTAGGTGGTGTGGCCTTCTTTTTGATTTTCAGGGTTATGGTTTTTGTAATGTATGCAAATCTAGGTAGCATGTCGTCACATTTGTCCACTGCCATTACATTGTTAGCTATGTTTTGTTGAGGGGTAACCACTGTACGCATCTGATTCTGAACATCTGGCACCACACTGCATAACTCTTCCACTGATAGCATGACTTGACTTTTTATAATGCAGTCGAAAACTTGCTTAGACTTCTCCATGTCATAGATTGGCACCATTGGTTGATAGCCCCCTACTGGCTTGTTGAGTGCCCCAAAGCTTTGATTGACAGATGGAGCGTAGTTACCGGCAAGTTCTGAATAAGGGTTCAGTAGAGGTTCAGTTGTAGTCAGTGTCTTGGTTGTATCAGGTGCATCATCATTAGTGCTGGAATTTGAGGATTTTGCTGGTGCTGGATCTGATGTAGTGCTGGCAGGCCTATAGTCCTTTAATGGTTGCTTGCCCTTCTTGATTTCTACCCCATCAAAAACCTGATTTTTTAGCAACTTCAATTCCTTTTCCAATGTCTCAATTCTTTCCTCATGTGACAATGTAGGTTGCTTGTTGATGGCATTAAGCTGGAGTACCTCATGAATTAGCATCTGTTGGGGAGCCGCTTCAGTTTCCATTGTGGCTGTACTGTTCAGGTTTCCTGTTGCTAAATTCCCAGAGTTGTGCCTGTGCCATTTGTTAATTCATCCTTGAAAAGTCTTGTGTTCTGGATAAAGAGGGATGTTAGCACCTGAGGGTAAGACTATTTTACCATCTGTGCCCCAGTGTGCTCTCCTCTGATGTAGATATTGCTCAAAAATAGCACAGCAACCCCTAGTCATTGTATGTCCTGCTTCACCACAAAAATGACAAAGCCCTGTTTGCATATTATTTCATGGCATATTAAGGCTGGTCAAAATCAACATTTCCAGTTTGCTCATGATGTTAGCAATAGCAGTATTGACCATATTTTCTAGGTCCTCCTTTTTGACAAACCCTTCCTGATTGCTGGCGGTGCTAGGCACTGGCACCTCAACTGGAGGCACCTTTCCCCCATTATCAGCACTAATAGGTCACTGTAAAGAGATGCCAGTATCTGTGCCTTTCAGCATCCGTTTACCTGCTTCAAAGACATCCTCTATATTGTAGAGTTCCTCAGTATGGTGTTTGGACATAAGAATCTCTAGACAACGTGCTATCTGGGTCCACAATGATGTTAGAATTCCTTGTTGAAACAAGTGTCGTTTTTTGTTTCTGTAAAGTTTGCCATTCTGTACTAGCCATTGTGCAATCCGCTAGAAGTTGTGATAATAAGTAGATAGCATGCCTAGCATATAAATTCCAGTTGCAAAGGTATCCTGCACCAGCTTTTAGATTTCCATGACTGTATAACATGTGGATTCTTCAGCACCAGGATACAGTTTAATGATTGCCTTTTTCCATTCCTCATAGGTAAATGGTCTTGGCACCATTTCCTTTGTTAATCCTTGAAACTTATCCACTTCTGTCCAGGATTCTGTGGTATTGTAGAAAACATATCTGGCAGCATATTCTTTCATCTGTGTATTGTCAGTGACTTGGCAGTCGTATAGTAAATATTCCAATTCTCTGAAATACTGCATTAGCTCATGAGGCTTTGTTTCATCCCACTTTGGTGACAAGAAATGGTTTCTTGGCAGCATGCATGGTGTGTTTGCCTGCTCCATGTTAATTGGCATAGATGTCAAAGTAGGAATAGTGATGTTAGTGCTAGTTTTGCTTGGCATGGTCATGGTAGGTACAGGCTCAAGTAGCTCTGAGTCACTAGGTTCTGGCAATAATGACCTAGATAACTAACTCTTCTAAAGGAGTAAGTAGTGTATGGTTTCCACCTGCTAAATACTTGAACAGTTGGGAGAATGGGAAAAAGCTTTCAGCCAAGCTATCTGGAGCGGCTTCAAGTTCCTGGTCTAAGGTCTGCCTTGGTAGTGTGCCTGGTAAATGCAGTGAGTTGGTAGTTATTTGTTCAAATGCACTCTCCAATTCAGAGGCAGCGCTGTCGCTGGGCTTGAGTTTCCAGTGGAATTCTGTCTTAATAGAACCCCTCACAGTGGGCTCCAAAATGATGATGCCAACTGTAGTTGGGTGTGCTGGACATATATGCAGTACAACACCATCTCCAGCACTTGGCATACGTAGTTGTGAGGAGTCCTGATAGGGTCCCAGTGTGCTTAAGCAGATGTGATAGGACAATTTGCTAGATGATAGCGCCTCAGGTGCTACCTAGCAAATGGTAAGCTCCATAGCTTAAGCAAAGATAAAGAGAAAAAGATGAGTAGCACAGCATAATGTGCCTGTAGGTGGCACCATAAACAACAAAGATGAGATAGACAAAGCCAGCACCCAACTTAGTGACAAAGTCAGGCAAAGCTAGCGTGATTTGAACACTAAGTGTAACTGGGTGCTCAAGAGTTACAATTTGTTCTCATGTACATGTGAAGTAGCTATCTTATATACTATGCACTACTGTGTTTTCCAAGATAAGTCCATCTGTGGTGCTATCTCCTAGCCCCTCTTCTCATGGTTCCCTCTAATGGTGACCTGTCAATGGCAACCTGTTGCACATGGATGACGGCGACTAACAGCATTATGACCCACAGCAACCAACGGCGACTCTAAATTGACTTAGAATTATACAGGTCTGCTCACTCTTAATATAATTCTGATTGGCCAGGCTGTTCCAGGGTATGGTTGGAAAATCCTCAACAGATGCCATGAGCACTAATGTCAGCACTACTCATTGTATCAATTTCTGACAGGTCCAGATGTTGGGTTTAAGTATATCCTGTGCCGCCATTATTGATTCTTTTAGACTTCTGATTGAGGTGCCTCGTCAAATGGCAGCACCTACTGCTGACCCCTTCTGAAAAGAAACTTGGTTAGAGTCCCCCTCCCATCATTGTGTTAGCACTATACATTTTTTCTGAGAACTGCCCAGGACTCCCTCAAAACTTAGCATGCCCAACACATCTGTACTAGTCAGTAGCCATAAACTGTATCTGCTACTGATCCACTTTTGAGCATTATCACTGGTCTCTATGAGCATAAGCACTAGCAATAAATTTGATGTTAGAAAACTGTCTATACACATTAAAATATCTATAAAAACTTACCAAAATACTAGATTAGCAACATTTATCAATGTCAATACATCAAAGTACCAACTGGAGACTGTAGCTAAAGCAATGTTTGCTATTTTCCTCATTCATCTGTCACATGATGATGTAGTGGACATATGGAGGCACCAACACTGAATACTAATAATGAAAAGTGCAGACATAATTGGAATAACAAATGTAAATGTATATAAAGAGATATTGAGACAACATATTGACAGCATACATTTGTTGTGTAAATAAGTAAGTTCATGCTAAATATATGTTTTAATAATAACTCAACATATTGATTGGTTGGGGCCCCTTAATCTTAAACTACCATGAGCTCCACTGACATTGGACACTGCACCTGTGCCTGACATGCTGGGCTGCCTTCTAACATGCATAACTTCTGAACGAGGCCCTGTACTACAGGATGATCACCCCACAGCCCCCCCCCCCCACCCAGGAAATAGCCAGAGGCTACAGACAACAGAGAGTTGCTAGGAGTTGAAGACAAGACATCCTCCAGACCAAGAGATAATATTGAACTTTTTTGCTCAGATTCTACTGGGGATATTTCAACATGAGCTGAAGTGACCCTGGTCACCACCAACAGCCAACATATATAGCAGCTACTAGATAACTATTCCTCTGGAGCTTTTACAACCACACAACAATCCTTGAGGCCAGGCAAGAAAAATTCAAATATAAAACCAAACAAGCCATTAACAAACACCCCCCATCAGGTATGGCTATTTCTGACAAAGCACAAATAAGATTCCAATCTGCTAGCCCAGAAAAACAGACTGGAGTATGTTGCTATGACAAGAAGAGGAGGAATACTGTAGCTAACCCCCTTTCTGACATGGAGGAATTGGAGGGCAATCTCCCCACCTTATCTACCCCTTACCCCCCAGACACAAAAGATGGAGACAACACTCCTGAATGGCACAAGGATGGCAAGGGAGATACAACAATGGTGGACTCCCTCTCATCCTCCCCCATGCCTGTAAGCTGCTCAGAGGGGAATCTTCTGCAGAACAGGAGGATTTCCCATAGATTGTCAAAAGAACATCCAGAGCAGTCTCCCAAGCCTAAAGCAGTACTCAGACCATCCCACCTCCCCATCCACCCAAAGCCTATGGCCCATCTCATAACCCTAAAACTCCTCCCTGCATTTCAGCCATTATAGAGAGGTCTCTGATGTCTGACCACTACTAAGCACACATATAAGTAGTACCCCCCTCCATCTATAAATCTTTCCACACTGTAGGCCAAAGCTAGAATGAATTTACTGAGTCAATTGATGACAGGTAATCCTAGTGGGCTGCCTGACTGGGCTGGGTTAAATGCCTGGGCAGCATTGTTTTTATGAGGGTATTGCCATAAGCAGCAGCCCTGTTTGAGTTGATGATGTATTTCACTGAAGACATTACTCAAATCATTATCCTGACACAAATGAAGATTTTATACAACTTGGGCTGGACTACAACGCTAACAGCTACCTCTCCACCCAGGCAGGAGAGGTTCTAGGCCTTCCTATCAACCAAGACCTCAAAGATGGCCTGGGAGGGATTGGTGATGGTGTGCAGCTCACCCTCTCCACAACAGAGTCAGATGACAATGAGGGATCCAATATGGATGTGGGCAATGACAGGAAACACTACTTTCCCCCTGTTCCTAAACTTAAGAGGAGAAATAGAAAAGGAGCACTCAACTTTGCATTGCTATTTGCATCCCTAAATATTAAAGAGAGAGGCTCATCAGTGACCCATACTAAATGGTACAAACTATGCCAACTAATAAAAGAGAATGACATAGATATTCTCATGATACAAGAGATGCACCTTGACACTGAAAGAACAAATGAACTAATCACACTCTTCCAGAGACAAGCACACTTCATTTCAAGCCTGGATCTGAGCACACCCAATGTTAAAGAGGTTGTCTTCATAATAAGTAAGAGGACAACAAAGTGGGAAGAGGTGAGGAGCAGAGCACTCATCCCAGGAAAAGCACTAAAACTGGAAGTGCTGTGGCACAAAAGAGGTGTAATTAGTTGCTTGAACATATATGCCCCTAATCAACTGGGCCAAAATAGCAAATTCTGAGACAAAATAAGATTTCTATAAAGAACAAAACCCCAAATGCTTATACCAAGCATAATGCTGGGCAATATGAACATAGTAGAGGAAGCAATAAATAGGCTACCTTCACATACAGACCCTGCTGAGGCTATATCTGCCCTAATTAGTCTGAAATCACAATTCAACATAGCTGACAGCTGGTGCAGAGAAAATCCTACAACTCTGGATTTCTCCTTTCAGATGGTAAACAAACTAGTACAATTTAGAATAGATAAAATATACATATCCAAAGATCTTATACCATACAGCTGAGGCTGAGATATAACATGTACAGCAATAAATACAGACCACCATATAGTCTCAATAACCCTTATGCACCCTTATCAGCCACAGATGGGTCATGGGTGGTACACCATGCCAGCCCTACTAACAAAAGATGAGAAGCTCATACATTCTCTTAATGAACTTAGTAAGGCACACCTCTATGAGCTGAAACAATTGCAAACAAGCAGAAGTGTGGAAAGCAACCCCCAAAAGCTCCACCAGGGTTTCAAGAAGTAGCTCTTTGAGGAAATCTGTGAATACTCAAAACTTCTTAAACCCAAAATATTGAAAGAAATTGCCACCCTAAAGAAAGACAGAGAAAAAGTTTTCAACAACCCCATACTAAATGAAGACATAAAATGCAAGAAAGCTGCAATAATCAATGAGAAGATGAAAAATCTGGAAATAATAAGATTTGCAAGATTGAGAGACACTATAGCGTTAAACTTTCATATTTTTAAAGAGACTATGTCCAAGTCCTGGATAAATATGAATAAAGACTGGGCACCAAGAGACTTAATAGCTGCCCTGAAATGCTCCCCCTCTGAACCAACATAAGCTAAAAAGACAATCAGATTAGATGTCTGAAATTGCAAGACTCCACCACATAAATCTGCAAACAAAGAATGTTCTAACAGATCCAGAAAAACACAAATCTGATATAGAAAGCATACTATCCCATGTTAAGAAACAATTAACCCAAATGGAGCAAGATGAACTAGAAGACCTACTCACAAGAGATGATGTCAGGTTCCGCTGAGTCAGGGGCTTTCCAGGAAAGCAATGCCCTTACAAGGTGGACTTATTCTATGGACACTCGGGTGTCTGGAACTCTGGACTGAGCTCCGGGGTTCAAGACGTGGACAGGGAAACTCCCAGGATAAGGAACTTAGTCTGGGGGATCAGGTGAAGTCGAAAGAATTAAGGAGGATGGAGCCAAGTTGAGAACTGGAGGTTCTAGAACAAGACCTGGTTAGTGAAGTTTAAGTCATGAAGTGCATACCAATCTTAGGAGCACGCAAACAAGTTGAGCGTGCCAGTCAGAGTGTGCCAGTCAGTGCATACCAGTCAATCAAAAGGGCATGCAAGCAATCAAATATAATATCAAGACTAGCGAATACAATGGGGAACTACACTATAAGTACTACGGGGCCGGGTATGGGTCTCTGGGGTTCTGGGATGTCTGGAATAAGTTTTGGGAGGCATTGAGTAGCGGGAGGGGGACTGTATACCAGGATCATGTGTGTGGGGCATGTGATCAATTGGTGTGAGAGAGTGCAGTGATGCATGACAGCCAGGATAGTTGGTGTGATCTGATGATCAGCACGTGCTGATGGGTAGTTCTGGTGTTTGTGTGGCGGTGCTGTCAGGGGGTTGTGATGGTGAGGCTCAATGTGCATGATGGTGGTGAGGGGCAGTCCTAATGGCAGGGTTCGTGTTGTGGGGTTGGCGGAGGGGCCCCAGTTGTGGCTCCGGAGGTGTTCCAAAGTGGTTCCAAGTAGGAGGGGTTGTGACATCACCCCCCTCTCAGTGCTGAGACCCTCCAAGGTGCATGGTGCCAGTGGTTCAGACCTGGGCCCAAGCATGGGAATTGTCTCACCTCCTGACATGTAGCAAAAAATTTTTCTATCATCAAACTGAACATGTTGTGTACACCGACACATTTGCCGATGCCCCCACCTATCAACAAAGTCGCACCTCTGGTCGTATGGGAGGCCCAGGATGCAAGGTACTGGGACCAGCTCGATTGTGAGTGCATGGCAGTCCTTGTGCAACAACATGAGCAATTTTGTGCCATCCTGCTTGCTGCACCTAACTTTCCCTTTAGAGCAGCAAACCATTCCTGCTCTGGAGGCCAGTCCCAGCCGTCTCCCAGAGCCTGCCTCTGAGGCAGGCCCCAGTAGCCCTTTGGAGTTGGGCCCCAGTCATCTCACACCTACCTTTGCATGGATGACTGTCCGTTTTCCCTGTCCACATCCCTCTCCTTGCCCTCAACTGGCTGCTCCTCACTTTTGTTGCTCCGGGATGGCAACAGGGGCCATTTCAGAGGTCCCTGGTGACCGGCACGTTCCATGGGCGGACACGATGCAGGCATACTTTGAGCAGGCCCTAGAGAGGCCCTGGAGTCTGCCCTCCCATGGGTAGTGCATGAGTAATGGGCTGGTAAGTTGCCTTTTACCTCTGGACTCATCACTTACTTTAGTAGCTCAGTGTTTGCACTGCGCGTGCTGGATGGTATTCTGCCTTTTTGAGGCCCTGGGCCCCTCATTCTGCCAGGACACATCCATGTGTGAGGTGTGCTACCTCAACCATAAGCAATGTTCTGTGTCGGCGCTGTGGAGGGCACATTGTATCTCCCAGGAGCAGGGGTGGCCACTGGGCAGGGTTACTCAGAGGATGGGGGTTGAGGAGCAGGAATGGGTGGTGGAGCTGAAGGAGGGGTCACAAGTGGCACCTGCTAGGGAACCTGGGGAAAGGTCAGGAAGCAGGGAGCTGGCCCGTGGTCCTGATCACACACCAGGTGACTCAGGCTGAGAGGGGCATGGGGGGCACTCCAACAAGGAGAAACAGCAGGCGTTGCCAAGCTCTTCTCCAGGATCTTCAAAGAGAGTGTGCCTGCTCTCTGAGACCCTATCCCCAGTCTCCCCACCATGGCTCTCTCCAGTGGTGTTCTTGCCTTTGTTGGGCCATCCCCTGGGCATAGATGTGGGGGGCTTCCTGGAGCAGAAGGAGCAGGAGCGGGGGGAGCTCAGGGCAGAGCAGGAGACGATGGTCTGGAAAGGGGTGGAGGAGGAGCAGGAGGCCATGCTCTGGGAGTTGGAGGGGGAGAGGTTGAGGCTGAGCAGAATGCTTTATGGGCCAGGCTGTTGCAGGGGACAGGGCTTTCAGAGCAGGTCCCTGCAGACCAGGAACTCCTTGAGGTTCTGCAGCGGGATGTTGTAGTCATGTGTATGGCCATGCTCAGTGAGTGTTATTGGTTCCCTTGATTGTAGTCTGTGTTGACACTTCCAGGTTGGACCCAGGAGCACCGCCTGCTCATGGATGGGGTGGCCACAGTGTTTGCCTTGTTGCAGGAGGGGCAGCAGCCAGAGTTGATGACCCCCAGAACTGAGCAGGATCTTGATCTGCTGGGGAGATTGGTGGCGGCACACCAGCGGAGGAACGTGCCTGCCCCAGATAGCTGGTTTGAGCAAGTTTTGGACAAAGGCAAGCCACTCCCATTAGGATCAGTTGGCGGAAGAAACGTTGCAGGAGCACAGTCTTGGGAAGATGGGGGAGGAGTTCTGAGGTTGGCTGGGAGAGGAGGTAGAGGGAGGTCTATGGCCCCAGCACTAGGAGGTCCTGTATTGGTCGTTTTCCTTGTTCTTGTTGTCCTGGTCCTCATTGTAGATAGTGTGGTAGGAAAAAAATGTACATACTTGGTGTTTCAGGATCCAGAAGAGTGGTTAGTACATGTAAGGGGAGACAAATTATAAGTGAAGGAACCTTCCCAGGTTCTGTCATACGTAAAAATATAAGAATGGGTAAGAAAGGGGAACAGCAAGAAGAATTGGAAGTATATGCAGAAGTTGAATCTCTATCAAGCCCAGAGGCAGGGATTATGCTCACTACTGCCATCTGTGAGACCTGCGCCCAGGGGGGTCATTTCCCAGGTGCTGTTGTTGGAAATCCTGGAGTTTGTCGAGGGCACCCTTGAGGTTTTGGCACAGCTCCCAAGTGTCATCTTCCAGGCCATACCCCTTCCATCATACAAGGAAGTGGGGTCATCCACAAATGTCCTGGGAGTTGAGGATGTCTTCAACCTTGTAGTGGTACTCGTCCTTGACTTTGACTAAAGGAGGAGGCTCAGGGTGCTGTTTGAGGAAGGGGTCTGGGGGTGTTGTTCCAGGAGGTGGACGTAAAAGACTAGGTGCAGACCCTTGAGTCCCAGGAGGAGCTCAACCTTGTAGGCATGGGATGAGACTTTCTTCAAGATCTTGAATGGACTGAGGTGCTTGTGATCGAGTTTTGGGGAGGGCCAGCGGATGCGGAGGTGGCACCAATCTAACCATACCTTTGTCCTGGGGGCCCAGTCAGGGGTGTCTTCCTGCTTCTGGTTGGCGTGTTTTGCATAGGCCTGGTTCACAGTGTTGATCTCTTTCCAGAGAAATTTGTGAAGGGACTGGAGATCCTAGGTGGCATGCAATGGTATGTCCCAGAGCAAGAGGGTCAGTCGAGGGTGGTACCCCTTGTTGGCAAAGAAGGGCAATACCCCAGTGGCAGAGTGCGGAGTGTTGTTGTAGGTGAACTTGGTCAGGGGGAGCTCGGCGTGCCAGTCGTCCTGCAAGTAGTTGACATACAGCCGGAGGTATTGTTCGAGAGATTGGTTGACCCTTTCAGTCTGACCGTCAGTTTCAGGGTAGTAGGCAGTAGAGAGGTTAGTTTTTACTTCAAGGGCCTTACACAGGGAGGTCCAGAACTTGGACATGAAGAGCGGGCCATGGTCAGAGACAATGTTGTTCAGGAGTCCATGCTTGGCAAAGACATGCTCAAGGAATAGCTGGGCAAAGTCCAGGGTGGTGTCTGTGGTGTGGCAGGGTAGGAAAATGCCCTGTTTGGTCAGCCTACACACAACAACAAGAATGGCATCGAACCCTTCAGATTCTGGGAGTTCAACGATGTGATCCAAGGATATGGAGGATCAGGGGCACTGTCCAACCAGCAAAGATTTCAGGAGTCCATAGGGTCAGTATCAGAAGATCTTGGCCTGAAGGCAGGGCTTGCATGATCAAATGTGGCAAGTCACATCCTTCTTCAATCCTGGCCAAAAGTAAGTCCAGGAGACAAGGTGGAGGGTCTTACATATCTCAGAGTGTCCCCAGAGCTTGTGGTTGTGATGTTGGCAAAGAACGTCGTATCAAAGTTGGGCATGATCTAGGACATATATGTGACCATCCTGGAGGAGTAGTTTTTTGTTGGGGGACAAGGAGAAAGCGGGGTCTGGGTCGGTTCTGTTGGGAGGGTTGCAGGGATTGTAATTGGTGAAGTATTTGTCTCATGGGGCATGGCAAATCTGGCTTAGGGTTCCTTTGTCATTTAGAATCAGTACAGCATTCAGATGTTTGAGAGGGATCGCCACACAATGATTGAATGCATTGCGCTCTGCCTTGAACAACTTCTTGGAGTAGACGTCTGGTCATTGGGTGAGGGCATTGAGTTTAGCTCCAAGTCGTCCTGGGTGGTACTGGATCGTGAAGTCATACTCGGAGAGGATCTTGGACCATCAGGCCTGTCATTGACTAAGTTGCTTGGTTGTGGTGAAGTACTGCAGGTTGTTGTGATCCAAGTAGACCTGGATCCAATGCTGGGCTTCTTTGAGGTAGGCTCACCACTGTTTGAAGGCTTCGACAATGGTGAGGAGCTTCTTATTGTAGATGTTGTAGTTGAGCTTGGTGTCAATCATAGACCAGGTATAGAAGGCAACTGGCCAGGGTTTTCTGCCATTGGGTCCCATTTGCGAGAGAATTCCAGTGATGGCATAGTTGGAGGCGTCGCATTCCAGTATGATTGGGAGGACAGGGTTGTAATGCTGGAGTACGGGGATGGCTGTGAAAGCCTCCTTGAGCAAGTTAAAGACGCTCTGGCACTTACTGTCCCAGTTCCATGCAACATCCTTGCACATGAGCTGGTTGAGGGGTTTTATAATATCAGAGTAGTTGTCTATAAACCTCCGGTAGAAGTTAGCAAAACCCAAGAAAGACTGTACTTCCTTGACATTCTGGGGTTGTGGCCAGTTGACAATGGCCTTGACCTTGTGGAGGTCTATGCGAACACTGTTCAGAGATACTATGACACCAAGATACTCAACCTCTTCCGTGTGGAACGAACACTTCTCAGGTTTAGCATTGAGGTTGTGTTCCCAGAGGCATTCAAGGACTTGTCAGACAGGCTTCTTCAAGTTGGAGTAGATGAGGATGTTGTCCAGGTAGACAATCACAAAGATATTGCTCATGTTGTTGAAGATGTCATTCATGAAGTATTGGAACGTGGCAGGGGAGTTAGTCATCCCAAAAGGCATTACAAGATACTCAAACAGACCATACTGTGTGCAGAACACAGTTTTCCATGCATGTTCCAGGGCAATGCAGACGTTGTTGTAACTGAAGCGGAGGTCAATTTTCATGTAAACTTTGGCGCTGTGGAGTTGATCAACCAGATCGCCAATGAGCAGAAGTGGGTAACAGTTCTTCTTGGTGATCTTATTGAGTCCCTGGTAGTCGACACAAAGTCAGAGTGAGCTGTCCTTTTTCTTGGCGAAGAAAACTGGAGCTCCAGCGACAGAGGCTGAGGAGCAGAAATCCCTTTCCGAGCATTTCATTGAGGTAGTCCTTGAGAGCCCAGAGTTCAACTTCCAACATGTTGTATACCTTGCTAAAGGGGGGGGGGCAGTTTCTTCCTTGAGATTGATCATATGGTCATAGGGGCGGTGAGGAGGAATCTTCTTAGCATCTCCTTTGAAGAATACATCAGCGAACTCATGGTACTCTGGGGGAATTACTGCTCCTCAGCTTTCTTCTCTGGGGGAATGGTGTCTGCTCATAGATGTTCTTCCAGGAGGGATGGTGAGGTATGCAGCTGAAATGTAGGGGTTCCGTTCTGCATGAGGTGGGCAAAGAGGGCAGCTCCAATGGTCCTAATGTCGAGTGATTCCAGATTGATTGGGGTTGCTAATTCACAGGTTGGGACGGGTTTGACACATGTCTGAGACTGGTCTGGATAGTTTGGCTCTTTATACTTGTTCTGAGGAATGTTTGGGGGTCGATTGGGGGCCTTGTGGGTTTGGATGGGTGTTGAAGGTGTGGTCGGGGGCATCTGGCTAGGGAACAAGGCTGCAGCCCTGGGAGGGTCAGGCAATGAGTTGCTTCCTAGGGCCCGGAGGTGCATGGCAGTTGTTGGGTGGTCCTTAGGTTCCAGGAACATCATGGTGAATGTCCTCCAGTCAATGTCAGAGTTTGTGTCTTGGAGCCAGGGTAGTCCCAGTACTATCGGGGTCAATCCATGAAGCTGTGTAACCAGGAAGTCAGAGGTAAACTTGAAGCCGTTGTTCAGGGTTATGCATTCCAAGTGAGACTTCTGGATGGGGCCAAAGGAGGAGGGAATGCCATCAAGCCATAGCAGGTGGAGGGGTTGTTCAAGAGGGTTGTGGGGAAGGTCAAGGGCATCACTAATGAAAACTCTGGTAGCTCTGCTATCAATGAGGGCTGATAGTGGTTCTGGGGCACCGTCTAACCTGACATTAATGACAAAGGATTGGGACAAGCAGGACTGGAGTCTGGGGGGCAGCAGGGGTCCATCCAGGAGGTCCTTCAGAGTTGGATCAGGGCCCAGAGAGTGGGAGATGTCGAAGGGGAGTTGCTGGTCATTGGGCGTCAGCTCCCAGGTCAGGCAAAGAGTAAGATGTTGCCAGTCAATGTGGAAGTTGGTGTCTCAGAGCTACAGAAGCCCTAAGACCAAGGGTGCAGAGGGTTGGAGTTTGGTTATCAGCATCCAGAGGGTGTGAGTCTGTCCATTGGCGAAGATAATGGGCATATACATGAAATGGGTGATATCCCCTGCCACAGAGGTGTCTCCATCAAAGAGGCAGAGTTGCACCAGGACCGGGAGTTGTTGAGCAGGCTTCAGGGCAGAGGAAGACCATGCTTTGTCAATGAAGTTGTTTATGGCACCACTGTCGACAAGGGTGTTGAGGGGGATTCCAGAGGGGGTGAGGCAGGTTTTGAGGAGGAGGGAATGCAAGGAGTGGGAGGGTAAGTAAGCCGTGAGGGTGTCCTGTGCGAGTGTTGTGGAGCAAAGATGGGAGACTGGGGCAGAGAAGATGTTGGGGTCAATTCCACGATTTAGTGTGTCTTCCAGGTCTAAATTGCTGGGTTGTTTTCCAAATATTTGTAGGTGGTGTCTTCTCCTTCAAAAGTACAGGTAGCGTGTTCCATAGCCTGTTGTTGGAGACACTCAGAAATGAAATGGTCTTTCTCACTGCAGAGTATGCAGACACCTTCCTTTCTCCACCGTTCCTGCACATCCTTTGGAACCTCAATCCAAAGTCATCCCTTCTTCTAAAGCCAGTTAGCCCAGAGGGCTTCTTTGTCCCATTTGTCAGTAAAATTGGGGTCTTCAGGGTCTTCTGGGGGTTCCTTGAGGTTTGGCGTATTGCCCAGGTCATTGGCAGCCATGGCAGCGCTAAGTTGGGCCTGGGGGCAAGCACTGCTGCCAGGGTTAACATTGAGTAGGCCATGACTTACCAGAGGGCAGCCGCCAGGGAATGGGGAGGGGCCAGGATTTCAGTTTTGGGGGTTGGGGAGTTCGCCGGAGGGCCAGGGTGGTCCTCCCCAAGGGTTCCAGGAGGCCCAGGAGTTCGAGTATTCACTGCGGTCCTCCTAGTAGCACTGGTTGATTTGCATGACAAGGGTCTTATATCCATTGTAGGAGGGTTGTTTTGGGACGAGTCAGAGGATGTCCTTGATGCGTTGTGGCAGTGCATGGTGGAGGGCATACCGGAGGGCACTGTAGTTTCAACCTGTTTTGTAAGCTTCCTTCTCAAAACGTACAATAAAGGTGGTGAAGCATTCTTCAGGGTGCATCCAAAGGTTGAAAAAGTTGTCCTCAGCCTTGGCCATGGTGTCATAAATACTAAACTTACTTGAGAACTCATCAACAAAGGTCTGCCAGCAGAAGAGGGCCAGGTTGTTCAGGTCAAACTGGATTAGGGCTATATAGTGGTTGAAGGCAATCCCCTGAAGGTAGGAGGTGGCAAAGGCCATCCAGAAGCTGTCAACCTGAAATGTGAGTAGCTTTGCCTAAAACATGTTAAGACATTGGGTGAGGAAGGTATGCCATTTGCAGGGGTTCCAGCCCATGAATGCGTTAGGTTTTTGGATGTCCAGGCACCCTTTGCAGGCAAGGGTGTCACGAGCGTCATCCGGTCCAGTGATGTTGTGGAGAGGGGGGCCGGTGTTGTAATAGTAGTATGAGTGGTTACCCCCCCCTCCTTGGAGAGGAAAGGTGCTGAGAGCAGGACCCCACCTGCCTGGAGGGCCTCCTCTGGGTGGCTCACCTGGGGGTCTGCGGCCTGGGGGCCCATTGTCCCAAGGGGGTTTGTTCTTGTTGGAGGGAGGTCTGGGTCTCCATGCAGGAGGCGGCAGAGGTGGCAGGCTGGGGGTCATCCTCAGGGGTCAATTGGGGGTGGCGGAGGCAGTCAGGGAGGGTTCAGTAGTGCTGGGTCAATCTGGGGGGGCTGGGTGCTGGGTTGGATGCCAGGTTGCATGGGGGATGTTCAACTTGAAAGGGTCAGGCTTGCATCGGGGGCCATGGGGGGTTCCACAGATCAAAGTGGGGTGGGGAGTCATGACAGAAGTTGGGCTTGGGACGTTGTCTGTTCATGGGAGCAGTTCCAGGGGTCTCTGAAGCTGTCCCCAGGTCTCAAAGGTGCTAGAAACAGAGTTAGCCCTACAGCGAGTTGACAAGCCTACCATGCAGGCAGCAGGCTGATCGAATAGCCCTTCTGTCGGGTTGAGGGACCACAGTATGGCTAAGGTGTTCTGCTGTTCTTCCCATTGTCGTTGCTCCAGGGTCAGGACTATGAGGCCGGCTCTGGAGCTTCCCATCAGATGTGAATCGAGCGACCCAGATCCATGGGGTTGTTGAGGGGTCAATGGGAGGAGGACACATGGACTTTGTCGAGCAGTTGCTGCAGTTCCTCATGGAAGATTGTTGATAGGCTTCTACTCAGACTGAGCACATCAAGGGACATTATAGGCCAACCAACACTTGATGTACTGAAGACTCTAGCGACCAGTTTGGGATATAGAGCATCCTTAGCTTTGGCACTCTACTACAGGACTTATCTATTTACCCTAATTGCCAGCTACCAGGCATTCAGCACACTCTATTCACCTATTCCAAGGATGAAGGAGGCTTAGAATGTATAGCGCTAACACAATGGCGGAAGGGGACTCTAACCAAATGTCAGCAGCAGGCACTGCCATTTGACAAGGCACTTCAATCAGAAGTCTAAAAGGATCGATGATAGCAGCACAGGATATATTTAAACCTGACATCTAGACCTGTCAGGAACTGGTACAATGAGTAGCGCTGACATTAGTGCTCACGGCGTCTGTCAAGGATTTTCTGACCATACTCCGGAACAGCCTGGCCAATCAGATTTATAGTAAAAGTGAGCAGACTCGTATAATTCTAAGTCAATATAGAGTCGCTGTTGGTCACTGTGAGTCTTAACGCCATTGGTCACCATCATCCATGTGCAAAAGGTCGCCATTGACAGATCACCGTTAGAGAAAACCACAAGGAGAGGCATTAGGAGGTAGCAATGGACTTATGCCAAGCACTGGAGACGGCATCGTACTGCGTATATGTCCAGTGCACCCAACCACAGTTGGCGTCATCATCGTGTTGCACCTATACTTTACCATGGCCTGTTCTGGGAGCTTTTCTCACTTGAGTCAATCTCCAAATTTGACCAAACAGTGGGCCCAGTCCTCTGGAGTGCCTTCAAAGTCATCGTGTCCAAATTCCATGAGCAACGCCCTTGTCCGCTGTGCGAAGTTCTCTGGTGAGATTCTGAGCGAGCGGAGCACCTCGTCCTGTTGATGTTTGTACTCCTTGAAGCATCACCATCCCATTGGCAATGGAGGGGTCTGTGTAGGTGGGGCAGCAGCCAGATAGTGTCGAGAGGGGTAGTCATAGTTGGGGGGTCCACAGGGTTGGGAGGCAGGGCATTGGTAACTGTAATAGGGGGTGGGTGCAAAGGGACCCTTGCTGGGGAGAATTGGGCAAGGTCCACTGAGGATGGGTGGGGTCTCTGATAGACCCCTGGGGATGCTCCAGTACGAGGGGGCCTCCATGGGTTGTGCCATGGCTAGGTTGGGCGGAGGGGCCCAGCTGGCTGAGGGCCCCAGGTCATAGAGTGATGGATCAGGGGCCCAGTGGTGGTGGAGGTGTTGGAGTTTGTACAGGAGAGGTGGGTAAGCAGGGTGGGGGGTCTGTGCAGAGTAGTGGTCGGGGACCAGATGTCCATAAGGGTCGGTCTGATAGCTCATGGGATAATAGATGTGAGTATACATAGCCATCAAGAACGGTGTAAGGAAAGAGTCTAGACGGACTTGATCTATGGACACTCGGGTGTCTGGAACTCTGGACTGAGCTCCAGGGTTCAAGACGCAGACAGGGGGACTCCTGGGATAAGGGACTTAGTCCAGGGGATCAGATGAAGTTGAAAGAATTAAGGGGGATAGAGCTGAGTTGAGAACTGGGGGTTCTAGGATGAGACCTGGTTAGTGAAGTTTAAGTCGCAAAGTGCATACCAATCTTAGGAGCATGCCAGTCAGAGCGTGCTAGTCAGTGCATACCAGTCAATCAAAAGGGCATGCAAGCAATCAAATGTAATATCAAGACTAGCGAATACAACAGAGAACTACGCTATAAGTACTACAGGGCCAGGTCTGGGTCTCTGGGGTTCCAGGGTGTCTGGAATGAGTTCCAGGAGGGGGACTATGTAAGGGCGACCTCTAGAGGCTGTGGCTCAGTCACACAGCTGGCAGAGGGAGATCCAAAGTGTATTAGAATATATACTGACAATATCAAGGTAACTACTCACCTGGCAGAGGGAGATCCAAAGAGAACAAGTCTGGGAATTCCCTATGCCAGGTTGGACGCTTCTGGGGCCTCTGAAGCGTGGGAAACAACTGTACAGTACAACAAAACCTTAAAAACTCGAAAATTGACTAACCAAACAAGTGTGCAAACAAGGGAGGAAAACTCCGGACTTTAGAAGTCAGAAAGGCAAACTCCAGCTTATCTAAGCTGCCTGGAGCAGTGCTGAAGGGCCCACACTTGTCTGAGTGATAGCTAAAGAACCAGAGCACCTCAAAGGTTGAGAATAGTACCAACAGATAGTGTTGAAGAAGTAGTAACAGCAAAATGAGAGAATGGTAGAAGAAATAAGGAAGTGAATGAAAGGAGAGTGAAGAAATAAGGAGTGAAAGAAGAAAGGAATGAGGGGTCCCCTGACATCACCCCCCCTCTAGAGTGCGGCGTCTCAACGTGCTGGATAGAAGTAGTTCTGGATGGCCTGGTCTACTTGGGAAAGAGAATAGAGGCCTCTGATTGCCCAAGGAGCATCAGGATGCTGTTGAT